>VYZV01004250.1:153368-199853 GCA_013401275.1 Pandion haliaetus | reverse complement strand
GAGCCTGCCTTTGGATTTTCTCCTCATCCCAATGTGGCCAGGGGCGGGGGTGGGGGGTGAGTGAGCGGCTTCGTGGTGCTTTGTTACCGGCTGAGCTGAAACCGAAACCACGACAAAACCTTACAGTACTTATTACATATAGATAGAGTCTTCCATGGAAATGGAAATGTTTTGTTCAAACTTACTGATGATGATAAATGATAAAGTGGTATTTAATTAAATTATTTACAATTGACACCTAGCCAAATTAGCAATACTATTTATTTATAGGAGAATCGTGGATAATAGAACACTGCTCATTCTGGTAAGCAGTGTTGGTTTTGGCTGGGATGGAGTTAATTTTCTTCACAGTAGCTGGTACGGGGCTGTGGTTTGGGTTTGTGCTGGACACAGCGTTGATAACCCCGGGGTGTTTCCGTTCCTGCTGAGCAGGGCTTGCACAGAGCCAAGGGCTGTTCTGCTTCTCACCCCACCCCACCAGCGAGGAGCTGGGGGGGCACAAGGAGTTGGGAAGGGACCCAGCCGAGCCCAGCTGACCCAAGGGCTATTCCCTATGACCATAGGACGTCACGCTCGGCGTACAGAGCTGGGGGAAGGAGAAGGCGGGGGGGACGTTGGGAGCGATGGTGTTTGTCTTCTTCCCAAGTCACCGTTGGGCGTGCTGGAGCCCTGCTGTCCTGGAGATGGCTGAACGCCTGCCTGCCCGTGGGGAGTGGGGAAGGAGTTCCTTGGTTTGCTTTGCTTCCGTGCGCGGCTTTTGCTTTCCCTATTCAACTGGCTTCGTCTCAGCCCACAAGTTTTCTCACTTTTACCTTCCAAGTCTTTCCCCATCCCTTTGCAGAAGGGAGTGAGTGAGCAGCTGGGTGGGCTTAGTCAATGGCTGAGGCTAAACTACAACATAAGCCTTGAACAAGTTTATAAGAATGCCATTAGGTAAAACATTGAGTCTAGCGATTACTTTGAACTGAGTGTATCTGGGAAACAAGCTTGTGGGTTGATGGCTGTACAAAATAAATAAAAAGATAAAGAAAATAAGCTGAATCTGTTTTTCTGTATTTATATTGTTATGATGCCTGGCCCTGAACATTTTTCTTGCACTAGCTTATTATATTATTTTTCATCCCTTTCTTATTAGTTTATTATGCATTGATTGCCTTGATATTATGCTGATTTTGCATAATGAAATCAATAAAATTCACTGGACATTGCCCCATAATTATTTGATATATGCTGTCACTACAACTTGCTATACTGTGTAAATAACTAATTTGATCTGCTGTTTTAATATTAACATAAGCAATCACAGAGGCTTTCTCAAGAGATGCAATACTTCTTAATGCTTACCTACACAGACAGGGTGCGACTCAGACACTCACTTAGGTAGACTTGATGTCACTGAGAACCTCCATGGAGCCTCACTGCATTCTGCATTCTGTCTGCTTTGTGAAGAATCGTATTGCTCCTTTTAGGCATACAAGATGTCGCACCAAAGGTACCCTGAATCCAGCTCTGACAGGCTAGAACTTCTGTGTCATATAGCAGTCAGGCTACCATTTAAAAATAGCAGTCAAGTATAATTATATATCATAATAAAATTCAAATTTAAAAGTGGCTGTAATAATCAAATCCCAAGGTTCTATGATTGATGTGTGTCAGAAAGGGGCAGAAACTTGTTTATTTTTCCAGAGGAAAAAAAAAAAATCAAAACCAAAAATGGCCCAAAAAAATCTCATAGGGTGTCAATAGATTTAGTCAGAGAAAAACATAAGGCTTTACATTAATAAGCAAATAATAGAAATAAATTATCGATATATAAGTGAAAGACTGGATTTCTTTTTATGTCATTGGACAGCAGGCCCTAGGACAATGCCAGAATTGGGCTTCTGGCTGAGTATCAAGAAAACTTAACTGTTCCCCATTCCCGCACCCACAATATAGCTGTGGTTACCGTAATTACATATCAACAACAAAACAATCTGAGAGGGATTCTGCAAAGAAAAATACATGCTTTTGTCACAGTTATCTCATTTTTTACATCAAACTTTTTTCACACTGTCTTAGCAACAGAAAATACTTCATGTTGACTGAGGTTAGCTGCCACAGAGAATTTTAAGGGATAAATCCTGTACATATTCTAGGGCTGTATTTTACTTAACTTACTTTATCTGCATTACAATGGGAGAAAAATATGCATATCTGTCTTGAAAATTATTGAGAAATGGCAAAATAGTGGACAGAAATGTCTTAATACAAAAGAGACATTTGCACTTATAAATAGTATTATAGTGAGAAAAAGGAAGTTGAAAAATGATCATTTATTAAGATATCAAGTATGATTTAGTATAACTCCCAGGATACATAAAATAAACCAATATAATCTTGTTCATAAAAGAAACAATGAGCAACAACACGTGGCTGTATAAACTGGATTTCTGTGTTGGAAAGAGGTAATTTTTACCATCGAGTACCGCAGAGAGCAGAGAATCAAGAACATCACACATAGACAGCTTCACAATTAAAATATATATTAAAAATATTATTAACTCTAGGTGCATTTGGAGAGAACTTTAAAAAAACTCAAGGCTTAATTATCTTCAGCACCTCATAGAAGTCAATGTAGTGAGAGAGCAGAAGAATCAAAGCTGCATGAGTAACAAACCCAGCATGTGGCATCAAGTCATTACAAACCCCATTGAGATCCCCCTTGGTGGTATTGCTAAATCTAAAAACTGGATGGAATATATGAAATAATTGACTCTTGGTTGGTTATCTATTTATAGAATCAGTTTCCTAATGAAAACCTTTAAAAAAGTGAAGAATTCATTTGGATAATCGCAAACATCAGAATCCAAAGTTATTCCACTTTAAAAAGCCTAGAGAGAGGCCTAAGGAGAGAATGGTGGTATTTAAGACTCTGAGGAAACAATTCTTAAACAAAACACAGAAAAACTGTCCCTGGTTTTAACTGATATTAGTCTACTAAAATAAGCGGAAATTTTCTGATTTGTGTATGGCGCAGAATGGGCATTAGAATAATATCAGAAGGAGTTACATTGGACATATACAAAAATGTTTCCAAAAATCTTCAGACTGGTTTAAGCCTATCCTCTTTTGTATTCTGCTGGTTTTGGCTGGGATGGAGTTAATTTTCTTCACAGCAGCTGGTACGGGGCTGTGGTTTGGGTTTGTGCTGGACACAGCGTTGATAACCCCGGGGTGTTTCCGTTCCTGCTGAGCAGGGCTTGCACAGAGCCAAGGGCTGTTCTGCTTCTCACCCCACCCCACCAGTGAGGAGCTGGGGGGGCACAAGGAGTTGGGAAGGGACACAGCTGAGCCCAGCTGACCAAAGGGCTATTCCCTATGACCACAGGACGTCATGCTCGGCGTATAGAGCTGGGGGAAGGAGAAGGCGGGGGGGACGTTGGGAGCGATGGCGTTTGTCTTCTTCCCAAGTCACCGTTGGGCGTGCTGGAGCCCTGCTGTCCTGGAGACGGCTGAACGCCTGCCTGCCCGTGGGGAGTGGGGAAGGAGTTCCTTGGTTTGCTTTGCTTCCATGCGCAGCTTTTGCTTTCCCTATTCAACTGGCTTTATCTCAGCCCATGAGTTTTCTCACCTTTACCTTCCGATTCTCTCCCCCATCCCTCCAGAAGGGAGTGAGTGAGCGGCTGCGTGGGGCTGAGCTGCCGGCTGGGGTTAAACCATGACACATACTAGTTGAGTAAATGAGAAAATATTCCTTTGAAAAATGGAAGCTGGATATTTGCAAAGCTGTTTCACAATAAATCACTTAAAGCCTTGCTCCTACCTTCTTCACAAAGCAGACGGTGGACCCATTGTGGGCTGGTTGTGAAATCTGGCACTGAAGTCTGTGAGATGGGTTAAAAGCGTAGGAGTGAAATTTTTCCTTCCTGGAATAGCCTCTACATTTAGCCACATCTTACAGTTAATGTAAATTTAAATGATCTGGAGCTTGTTCTGCTGCTGAAGGATATAAAAGCCATTTTTAAGAAAGTCAAAAGGTTATTTGAGAGTCCTAAATCGACTTTGTGGTATTGCTTAGGTTTTGTTTTTCTTTTTTTATTCCACAAAGGTACTTTGCAGTTGAGAAAAGCAGATGTCATGCTAAACAGTTCACACCAAATAGTTCTACCAAATTTTGCAGTTACGTTGCGTGACTGCCTGGACCCTACAGCACTTTTCATGTATAGCAGGTTTTTTTAAGAAAAAAAAGTTTTATATGGTGGCTTTAGAGTTAGAAAGAGCTCAACTACATGAGTTTTACACTTTCTATGAAGATACATAAAAGAGTGTAACAGAAATTTAAGAGTTTAGTGAGAAGATTTACATATTACAACTCTGTTGGTGAATTATCTGCTGCCTTTTCAGATTTTGTGGGTTATTCTTTATTTTAAAGTTGTATAGAAGATAATGTGTTAGCATATCCAGAGAAACATACTGGAAATTGTGTCAAACTTTATTTTGGAAGGTATAAACAATGTAAATGTAACTAAACTTTATTTAGATTTCTTCTCACAGGCAGAAGTTAACTTTCCCTAATGATATTTTTTTTTTCCTTTCTTTGTTAGTTCTAACACACAAAGATACAGATTGCTTGTTTGCATGAACTGAAGGAAGCAAAATGAATTTCAGTTCAGCCAAATAGAAAGCCATAACCTAAGAAAAATAATGCAGAACATAACTGGAGAATGTCCAGTAACGGACTATGTACTTACAGCTTTACCAGTGAGATACAGACTCTGAAAAGAACTTGGCAGTCTGTGAAGCCTACCTTCTAAACATGTACTCCTTATTCAGCATTATAGCCAAGACCAGCCGTTTAATCCTTATGGAAGCTATTAGTTGCAGTAAGAAATTAAAATTACTTCTGTAAGTATGACCAGTTTCTGTCCAGGTCTAGTGTCCATAATGTGTGTAGTATGTTTCTAAATTGAAGCGGGTTTAGATAAAGCCATCAGATCACTGAGAAATTAGAAAATATGCTTTGTGAGAAAAGGTCTTAACGATCTTAACCTACACAGTTTATAAAAGAGAAAACATGTTGATCATCTTGTTAGTGTTTTTATTTGCCACACACCTCTTAGAAGAAAGGTTTCTGAGGTGTACAGCATGCGGTCCAAGCCTGTACAACAAATTTTCCTGGAAGTACATTGAAAGAAGATATAATATGCATAAATACGACTAAATGACCAAAAGGATTAAAAAAAAAAATTCTTTGAATATTGCAATTTTAAACAGTGACAGGTAGGAAACAGAGAAGGTCTGTAAACAGCTCTTCTGCACCCTTGCAGGTTATTTTCTCAGTCAAATAAGGAGTCTCTGGGTTTCAGAAAAGTCTCTGCAGCTCCCTCTGGTTCTTACCAATGCTTACTCTGAAATGGTGAGACATTTGAGTATTTGAGAAGGCAGCTATAAAATACATGGACAAATGAATCTTCAATTTAAGCTGAGTATCTTATGAAGGGAGGAGACATAAAAAAGATTTTTACCTTCTTGAGAGTAAACTTTTAGAATACACTACAAACACAAATTGTTACCATGCAACCTTGTAACTCTGTTATTACTTTTTGATGTACATGAGAACATAATAACCATAAATTTTCCTTATTACACATCTATGTAAACCTCTGTGTTTGACATATGTGTCTGATTAAAAACTCCCCCCTAAAATATTTAACGTTTCATAACATGTTTGATTCCATTTAAGACAGAACTGTACCACATTTTCTTATACGAACCAGGCTTCCTGATTACTAAAAGAATGTGGGGTTTTTCCCCTATTTGAACATAATTTTCTCCAATTGTTATTGATTACCCTGCTGTTTAGGTAACAAAAATCACAGAACAATGATCTACAAAGTTTAAGTAAGTTTTGTGCTAAAATTTGGAGGCATTTTTTTCAGCCGCTAATTACTTCACAAGCAATGAAATCCCAATTTCTTATTTATAGAAACATTCACATTATAGGAGTGCAAATGCTTTGTGGACTTTCTAATCACGAGACCAAAATGTGCCATTTTAATGTAACTCCTTGTTAATGAGGTCAGATACTGAAAGAAAAAGAGAAATAAGCAATAGGGTATAACTCTATTTTCATTTCAGGATTCATGCTGCAACTTTAAGCAAATGAAAAAAACCCAAGAATATCATTAGCAACTCTATGAATTTTTTAATAAAGTATCTTAATAAAAAATGTCTATTTCAGAAAGATTTTTTTGCCCAAAACTTTGTGCTATCAGAATTCCTTTTTTTTAATTTTCTGAATTGTCAATATATTTTTGTGAGTTTACTTAACAGTATTAACAAAATGCTTGAAAATTTTATATTTAGCAGATCTTGGCGTTCACTAGCACCACTAGTGTATTCCCTAACACAAAATGTTCATTAAGAAAAAAAGGAACGAAACTAAAAACTCTGATTCAAAACCTGTGATATCACTAACATTTGATATTATCATTTCTCACAGGAATTGGCGTCTTTTTTTTGGTTTTTAGGTGGTGAAACACAAATGAGGTAGATCTTTCTTGCTTTGCAGCTACTGTTTATATGAACAAAATGTACAACAGTTTTTCTAGTACCAGCTTTCAAACAGGTATACTTTGTTTTCTTGCTAGTGCTCAGTGTCTCCTAAGAGACGGATCACATTGTCAAAGGGTATGCAAAAATAAAAATCAAGACAGAAGTTATTAACTGGCTGAGGTTGTTCTTAATGTCTACCTTCCCCTCAAGCAAAGCAGGGAATCTGAATCATAAGAGCAAGAATACAGACATGGAAAGGAAAGAAAAATTAATTCAACCATCTGTTTTGCATCTAAGTGAATGAAAGAATACTAGGAGAGCAGGAAATTCACGTAGAAAAGACGACTTCGTAAAGCAATTAATAAGTGAGGAGAGTATTTACTAAAACATAAATAGCACCATGAATTAAGGAAGTAGCACCATGAGGTAGTACCGCCGAAACAGCAGGACTCTCGAGACCTCAGCATGCTTCAGGTGCTGTAGGTCTGTTCCACAGCATCAGACCCTGCACTCGTACCTCCTGGGACCGTGGCCCTCTTACCCACCCACCTTCCCCTTGGGCTAGAAAATTCTCAGGAAGGCTTAGCAAAAGCCAGAGGACCTGGAAGGCACCTGTGGGGAGAAGACCAAGAAACTGTGGCTCTCAAGGCCCAGCATCCCAAGAAAGGTGCCCAGAAAACATGGAGGAAAGCAGGATAGTTTGTTTAGAGTTTTTACTTTGACAGAAGTTAATGGACTCCAGAGCATTCTCACAACACATTTCTGTTTGACAAATCAATAGTTTCCAGTGAAAAATTGCTGCATTTGGGGAATCCCTGGCTAGGATTATTTAGGCTGGTTTTCAAGACAAAAAGACTTTTTAAATATTACCTGTTCCACTCACTTTTTGATATAAAAAATTTTGAAGTGCCTAAAGAATAAAAAAAAGCAGTTGTCAACGGTAGTGATGCATTATTATTATGTTTTTGAGAGGGTTTATACAAAGAAGCATGATTTTTCTCCTTTTTGCACTGAAAAAATTTTTCACTAAATATTTTAGTCCTCCAGAAGAGTGATATTTTGTAAAATGTGGTGGTTTTCCCCTCATGTTTGTATTGTGCCCTCTTTTTCTCTCTCACGCATACATACACAAAAAAAAAGGCACGTGCATATACATGCACATGCACACTCCTGCCTGCTCTTCCAATGGCTTAAACGACAGCCGGTCTTGTTCCAAAATCCACCATTTTATAAGAACGACACATTTTCTTTTTCCCCACAGCACTAAATGACTCAAAAAGGGCCTGCTTCAACACAGCTGTCATTGCACTGCCTTGCATTTCTGCCCACTTGCCTAGTTTGCAAAGGGGAGGGTGGCGAGAAATCAGGAAGGACGAGTGGGTGGTGGTGGTTGGTGTCTATTTGGAGGAAACTATTTGGAAAACTGTAGAGTTCTTTTATCTGTCAATGATATAACAGAGTCTGACATGCCTAGCAGTAGGCAGAAGCAGCTGTCAGTAGTAGTATAATTTATTAGTATCTTTTTTTGAGTAAGAGGACTGGCAGACTAACATGGGAGCAGAGGGGAAATCTGCCAAGTCATCGGCTTGCACCTCAGGCTCAGATTGCCGATAGCCCGCTGTGGAGTGTACACAGCATTAAATATGTATTGATTAATTCCGTGGCACAGTCCGCCGACTGCATTGTCAGTGATAAGGAAAATGGCTGAGGCATCGCTTCCCCTTGTAGCTGAGAGAGAGTCCCACGCCCAACACCCTGACTTCCAAAATCCTCACCAGGAGCAGCTAGAGTTGTCTACAAACAAGATGGCCTGGGAAGATTTTTTTTTTTTTTTTTTTTGGTGCGCTGTAAAACAAAAAAAAAATACACNGCTGGGAAAATTTTTTTTTTTTTTTTTGGTACGTGCTGTAAAGCAAAAACAAATTGACAATGAAAAACAAAGAGGTGTGATGGATAAAGAAAGTGATTTAAAAACCACACAGGCAGTAATTATTACCTCATAATTATACAGTAAGAAAATCGATTTGATTGATGACATTGCGCTGCTGTTGTTCAAGATCTAGAGTGAGTATCATCCAAAAAAAAAAAAAAGAGAGGAAATCAATTCTCCGTGCTTCTTAGATAAATATCAGAAAGTGGTAGTGAACAGAAAACACCTGCTTTTTTAGTTCTTACTACTACTTTGGGAAGTGTCAGAAGGAAGGTGACCCAAGAGCACTCCTCAGAGTGCCCCCGCGCAGCACCGCACATGGGGTCCAACCCAACACAGACTTGTGGTAGCTACTAATTACTCTTTAAAAAGACAGCACTTCACATCACTCTTAAAAAGCCAACATTTCCTCATGCTCGTTCCTACAATATGTAAGTTGTCTCTGTGGCTGGGGTTCTGAGGGGAATATTTTTGAAGGAGGGTTTTTTTCCCCACACCGTAGCAGTTCATGAACCAAAAGTAATTATAGCAACTCCATGGTAGCAGCTGGTAAATAATAACGTCTTAATGGGAAATCCTGAATGTGTTATACTGGGGGACAATCAAAATACAAAAGACCAAGCAGTCTTTAGGAATTTATGCCTCCAAGTATCACGAACATGATTGCAGGCAAGAGCTGCTTCAGTACTTCAGGTTCATTATCTTAAAGAGCTTATTGTGAGCCTTTTGAAAGCCTTTGCCGTGCAACAGGGAAACAGAAACTGAATTAACAACTGCCTCAGCTTGATAATGAAGCCAAAGAACAATTCCTGATTCAATCTATTGTTAATTGATACTGTGCTATTAATGTTGGAGAAAAAGGTAGCAGTGATTTAGGGGAAGGTTTAAGTGGTTATGGTTTTGTTCAGACTCTCTGTGGTCCTACAAAAAGAGTGAAGCTTTATGCTGAACTTGTTTTGTACAATTCTCTCCTTTGAATCTTCTCAGCTGGTGGAAAATATGCATCTTTACCAAGTGCATGAATCATGATTTTATGCAGCTAGGATCTGAAAAATGCATTTCAGTGAAATGCATGCAAAGATTTTGCTGATTCCAGAAGATGAGTAGGTTCAACCTGCGCTTGCTGGACTTTCAGAAATAGGCATCTATATTAACATTGCTGCACTGGACTCCGTCTTCTCCTCTACTTTCTCCCAGTGACAGAAAAACAAAGGTACTCTTTAGTAAACTGATCAATTAAACACATGAAGCAACCTGATTCTAATTTAATTTTAATAATAATTTTAATTGTAATATTAGATTTATTTTTCCAAGAAATGAAAAAAAGTGAGCAATTTTAACACCTCAACTTCATAGTTACGTAAACCTTGGAGATTACGTTAAACTTTCCTGGGAACCTGCTATTCCATAACTAGTAATTTTTGTTTCTTACAGCTTCCTTTGAAGTAGTTTGTACCGGTGACCATTCAATAGAGTGTTTGCTGCTGAGCCTTTGACCTGATCTATTCTCGCAGTTCCTGTATTGCTAGAGTTACCGATATTTCAGATGAATGTTAATTGATTTGTAGTACTGGGAACGTTGCACAACTTTTTTCATACACTACATATGGGAGGAAAGAACTTTCTGTATCTGACTCAGTCAGTGGGGGGGAGGGGGGAGGGTCTCCTGAGGTATTTAATGGCAGTGTTGCCTCCCAATGGGCAGATTATAGATCATCCTATGGAAATGCTAAATAATCTGAAATGCATACTCTTAAAGACATACAACTTTGTTCTCCATATGGACCATATTCAGAAATTCTAAACCAACCTTTCTCTTTGGGATGGAAGTGAAGCCTTTATTCTGAGAACATTCTAGGCTTTGCAAAGACAGAGATGGTGCCATTACCAATCTTTCATATGTATAGGCATTTCTGAAGCCGAAATGTGACACAGAGGGTATCGGACTCATTCTATTAAGACTATTCATTGAGAAGCAACAGTCTGTGTAAAAATACCTTCCTGTACAAAAAAATTTTTCTGCAGCTAATAAGAACATTCAGATTTTATTTCAGCCTCCCAAAAACTTTTAGACAATTCATTTGTAGTCTCAGTTTTGTGATCACATTTTAATTCTGGTGTGTGCTTTTATCTCTAAATGACTGAAAAACAAATGTAAGAAACAATATAATAAAAAAACCACACTAGAAATACTGCCCTAGCTTTATAGTAAAAGGAAAAAAGAACATTTGGTTCTGAAAATTTTCAGAAGCAATTTTCTCAAGGACTTCAATGTAAAAAAAGAAAAAATCTTTATTCCAGAACCATGACAGTTTGAATGCAATCCCCCAACCTACTCAAAGATAGAATGTTCAATTAATTTCTTACACTTATTAGGAAAAAAACTATATAGCAGGTGAAGGAATGGTGATTATAATATGCCAACTAACTATCCTAAATCCAGAGCAAGTCAGGCACTATAAAAGAGCATTTTTTTTTCTTAACTGTGTTATTTAGGGACGTTAACAAATGGGTCAGTGGTCCCCTCATCACAGTTAATGTTAGGTTACGTGAGAAAAGGCTTGTCTCCACACACGTGAAGGAGAACAGGGTCCCAATGGTGGGCAGGGGCATCCCAGTATCCCAGTCAGAGATATGAACCCCTGCCCTGGATGCCCAGGTCTATCCTAGGGGAGGCTCAGCCCCGGGACCGGGGACACCCCCCACCAGGATTCAGCAGGGACAGCTTTCAAAGGCATCTCACAGCCTGGGGGGGGGTCACTGCCTTGCGGGACAGGGAACCGCATTGGCAGATGGAACAAGACTGGTCCTGAGATGTTCAGTGGAGGAAACTGGAAGTGGAGAAAGTGAGGGATCAAGGTCATTTGGGAAGTAACAGAACCGTAAAATAAAGCGGTAAGGGGATAAAAGGGGCTGGCTGTGTGTTAACAGTTGCTGGTCAGTACGTGTGTCTGGCTGTGCCCCGAACACGATCAGCATGGTCTGTCCTCTCTTCTTACGAAACTCCATTTCTAAGTCATTTCCAGGGGAAGGGACACTCGAGCCTGTGCCGCCGTGTGCGTGCGTGGGTCTGAGTTCCAGCGTGGGACCGTGGGTCGGAGGGGCCGTGTGTCTGGGGGTCAGCAGCTGGAGACGTGGGGTGCGTGTGCATGGTGTGGGTGCTTCTGTCGGTGCGGGAGCACTAGGAAACATCAGACTGGGCTACCCAGCGAGCAGGATAAAAGACTTGGGAGGCAGGTATTGGAGGTGCCCTAATTCTGGCCTGGGTGCTGGAGAGACCAGAAGGTCTGCTTGTCCAGAGGGACCAGGAGGTCCAAACGACTGCCTGGGGAGTCACTGGGGTCTGGGCTTCAGCTCCTGGTGCAGCTGTAGGTCTGGGCCAGCTGCTGGAGAGACCTCTTTACATGTGCCCATGCAACTGGGAGACCAGGGGATCCAGGGACCAGCTGCTGGGTCTCTAAGGCCAGTTACCGGAGGCATCCACATTGTATATATTTATATATATGTCTATATATATTCTGCTAATGAGCTTTTATGCCGAGAGAAGGGAACAGCATGAAGCTGTTGGTGCTGTCTGCATTTGAGCAACTGCTGTGTTTTCTCCCTGTGTTGATTTGTGCAGCCAACCATGTGTATATGTACTGTGTGTGTATGTACACATGTGCCTGTTGGGAACAGACACCCCACTTCACTCCCAGCTGGACCTGGGGACATGGAGCTGCGGCAGCCTTGCCGCTGTTGGAGTTCCAGACTCAGCAACTTCTAACAGTTAAGACCCATGGGACAAATGTACAATTTAAACGTCATTACCTTCCTTCCAAGAAAAACCAGAGGAATTTCTCGTAAATTGGTTTTACGTGGATGCTGAGAAATCTTTGCTTAACCAGAAAATCTCTTTTGTAAATAATGACTTCAGAGACCTTGAGGCAATTTATAGCTGGCTGAAATGCACATACAAACAGGAAGAGGGGTTTTAGATTTAAAGCAAGATGTTAAGTCTCCAGGGGCCCAGTCCATAAAGGTATTTAGTAGTTAAGGTTTCCTTAGGGGGGTCAAAGTAGACATCAGTTATTGGGGAAGACAGAGTGCATACATCCTATCGTTGATCAGACTAAGACTCCTTAGGGTGAGTGGGTATTTGTCTTGGGAAGACTCAATTTTGAAGACAGCATTCAAACAATCAGCTGAAATGAGGCCTCATTGCAGCAATGTATACTTACTGCTCATTTTAATTTCTCAGAGCTTTGTACGGAGCTTGAGATCAGCAGCTACTTGACCTCAGAGTTGTCTTTGTAAGAACACACACACCTATTTGATCCAATTTCTGTCATCTTCATGATAATGAACTCTCTCTGGGCAGATACAGTCTTCCTGGTAAGGTCCCTCTGTGCCGTTCAAGAATCCATGCGTATACAGACTTCTTTTTTGTATATCCTTCCTGTTGTTTCCCTATCCAGTGTAAATAATTCAGGCCTAAACTGCTTGTTGTGTACAAAGAAAATTTAAGAGAAAGCTCCAAGTTGTCCGAGATGCTTAGAACTCAAGGGATTTTTTAATCGTCATCTGATTCCTCTGAGATACAGGCAAATAACCTACATCCCAAGCACAATGCACCATCATTCCCAAACGTATATATTATTTTATGAGCTTACACCAAGTGTGACAATTTCAGTGCATATAAAAAAAGTAATGATTGAATAGCCCTTGAGACCCACCCTACATTTTCCTTTCATGAAATTATTGCAATGAGAATACGCAGCTATATTCTCTTCAGACTTTACAAAAAAAGGATTTTTTAAAGATGATTTCTACAACAGAAAGTCTCTGCACAGCACTGCTTTATTAGTTCTCTAGCACACTTTTATCAGCTTCCTCTTGAGAGCAACTCTATTACCATTTCTCTTTGGAGAAGTACAACCTTTCCTTATAATCCTAAGGTCACATAGCTCAGTTGAGTGCTTAGATTTTAGGTGGCGTCTCTTTGAGCTAAGTCTATACCTTGAGTCTTAACCTTATCCTTAGTGACTGGCTGATTTGGAAGGGCTTCCCCCTCCAGTCAGTTCTGGGTACGACCCACAAATGTAGGGAAGCTTGTAAACTTCGGCACACACTTACCTGCAGATAAGGGGCAATGTGTTTCAGTAGGACAGGACCAGAGATTTTCAAAGGGAAAGGAAGAGTTAAGCATCTGTCGGGGTGAGCATCTCTAAGTGATACCCCTTGCACTCCTCATCCCTGCCTGCCAGCCCACACAGAGGTGGGCTATATTTTCCACTTGCTACTCCTTTCATCTTTCCTTGCAGTAGATGTGGTTACACTGTGCTGTTGGGTTTTATTGCCTGTTTTCATAGGTTGTTGCTGTCTTTTTTTTAGATCTAGAATTTATGCAGTCTCTTGGCTGTCTATCAATTTTAGGTCAGGCATATTTCTCCCTTGTTGCTTTTGACGAGGTAACTTTTACTGTTCTGTAGCTATTACTGTCAATACACTAAACCAAAGATGTCATTCTGATAGGGGACAGAGAAGGAAAGAGAGGCAATTCCTAAATTTTTAAACCCTGGGAAATCTACTATAGAATTTGTGCTTAAAATTCAGAATATTTCTGATCTCCTAGTTCTTTTTGAGGAATTAGAAACAAGCCCAGTCCTCCTTCTGCCATCTTCAGCATACTTACCTGACTGACAATGAGAGCCTGGAATTTCAACAAATTGTTTGGTACCCATTTTTCTTCTTTCTTTCTCAAAAATGAGAATATCTTGTTTGAGATACACTGTCTTCATCACTTGAAGATATTGTAATATTGGCACATGCTTCCAGGTTAAAATTAATATTTTTCCTACTTTTCCATGCTTTTAAATTGAATGTAATTTTTTATTGATTTCTGTTAGATAGTTCTCAATCTCCGTCAGCGTACATCCCTTCCTGTCCATTATGCCTTGCCATCCTTTCTTTATTTCTTGTGGTGAGACACCCTGGATAAGGATGTAGCTCAATTCCTCGATGATGGAAGAAAGGCAATAATCTACTTTACAGGTTTCAAGTGTTCACTCCAAAAAAAAGGGATTCTGCCACAAATTAAAGGTGGTCAGAAGTTCCTACTGCAAACATCAGAGGGACTAATTTCAGGTCTTTTCGTTCCTTCTGCTCTCACGTTAGAGGGACTGAACAGAGGGAGCTTACAGCTCCTGATAAAACAATTTGCTATCCTCTTCGCTTCTGCAACCCAGAAATGGTCTGTAAACTAGAGTTTAGAGAACAGTGTTTAAATCCTGTGTCTGAAGTAATCTTTCTAGTTTCTGTAATGCATAATTCCAGATTTCCTACTTCACACCTCTGTGAGGTGAAAGGATGCTGTTGTGTGCCAATTCATGTACACCATTTCCACTTCTCTTGCATTGTTGTCTATGTGAGCCTATGCAAGTTTGGTTTGCCTCAATAACCCCAAACTGATAATACAAAGAAAAAAATACTCATTTAAAAAGAGCTCTCATTGATAATATATATGACTAGCTCTTTTATGTAGTTATATTTTCAGCCAGTTGAGTGCTTTGATGTTTTTTACCTTTCTCAGACTCTTTATAACAGTGCTAACAGAACACTTCAAACTCCAGATGAAGAGTAAGCCTGAGGGCCTAGTGGCAGCAAGCTTGTGAACTGAAATTAGCACACTGTGAAGTGCATGCTTGCCATCATTTAGAACTATAGTGAACCAACAGTTACCCATTAAAAGTCAATGTCAATACATAAGACATTTGTAAAGGCTTGACTGTATTTTGGATCAAACCCAGAAGAGTATTTCTGGCAGAAATTTAGCCTTTCAAAGAGTCAAAAGTTCATTTCAAAAGAAATTCTTAGCAAATTCAAAAAATCCTTGCTTAAATCTACAGCAATTATCCTTTAATTTCCACTTTTTTTTTTCTGACTATTGTTTCTGTCCTTTACTACTATCCAAAATAAAATAAAATAACATAAAATAAAATAATTAATGGAAACGGACATTTTTCCATTATTGCTTTGATAGTTTCTGCATAATTTTTCTATGAAACAATCTGCATTTTTATTCTTTCAATACACTATAAGTATATATATTCATTGCACTAATGCTGGGTCTTCAGTGTATTTATATTTTGAACCTTTGAACCTTTAATCCATTCAAGCAATATAATTTGTACATCAGACTGAGTCTAAATTTTAAGCTATGTGTTCATAAAGCTTCATTACAGTGCATTTTCTAGATCAGCTAAGCTGATGTTCTGTATATCAAAGTCCCATTGACCTCCTATATACCGAGCTCCCCAAAGTGCTCACATTTGACCAACCGCTTTACTTTATATTCTTTTTAGAAAAAAATAGCAGCGGTATGCTGTAGGTCAACGAAATGAAAAATCAAGGTGCCCCAATCCCCCAGAATCTTTCTATGGAATGGTTTCATTTATACAATATATGCCAAAATGATACCAACGTGCCATAGAAATTCTCTGTTGCAGACAGCCTCTTAATCACAACTAAAATATCCCTTCATAACCATAAACTAACTGATTAACATGAGCTTTAGTATGTAAGCAAGATTAGCTTTCTGAGGAGCAGGATTGTCTACATAATCTCAGATGTTAGTTACCTTTGGTGAATGTTTTTCTCTGGTAGTGACTAGTCTCTGATATGAAAAAGGATGTAAAAAATAACATAAAATAAGATCTATCTGATCAACTTTGCATCAAGAGTAAAATGATTTCTCAAACTTACAGACAACTAGATGAAGCCTTTAAACAGGAATTTTTTTCACAGTAATTATGTTTATGCAAATCAGTGGATGTCTGATTCATAGGTACAGACATACACAGCTGAAGACCAGGAGATCCTCACAACCAAGAACCCAAATCCTTTGTACCTTTAAACATTTTACTTCCCAAACTGGAGTAAAACTTACTCTTTGATAAAGAAATCTAAATCTCTCCTAGGAAGGTTTCAGCCAAAAGTAACACTAGCTCCTTAGGACTCTATTTAATATCTAATTACCTCACAGTTAGGAATTTACATCTTATTTCAAGGTTGAGTTTGTTTAATTTTAGTTTTCAGCCCCTGGATCTTGTTACATGTTTGTCATCAGCTGTGAAGAACCTCTGTTCAGTAATATTTTTTGCCATGTGTTCCTTTCTTTAGTGACTGAGTCACCTCTTGAAGTTCTCTTTAGTAAAGTCAAACTTTTTAAGACTTACATCATAAGATTTATTTTCCAGTCCAAGAACCTTTTCTTTCGTAATATTTGTAAATCATTCTGATATTCCATATTTCCTTTAAAGAACAGGCATAAAAATTAGACCCAGCATGGTATTCCAGTGGGTACAATAGCTTTGCTACAAAATGACCAAAGCAGAAGCATTTCCCTGTGTATAAATTTTATTCCTACTTTTCTGTATCCAGGAATCTCATTAATCGTCATAACATTAAAGTAGAAGCTTACGCTGAGATTATTAAGTCTCTTAGTCACTGCCTTCCAAGACAGTCTTTCATGCTGTCCTTACTTGATTTTCCTCAGTGGAATGGTTTCTATTTTGTTATTGAATACAACTTTTGTTAGAATGTACCCAGCCCACTGCATCTGAGAAACAGGATGGTCAGTCAGAGGGAATCACACTGATCTGTTGGAAAAACATGATTTTCCAGAACTAGAGTAAGCCAGTAGAAGATGGGAACTCATGGAAAACCAGATCTTCCTTACATACTCTCCACCATGCTACATACACATTGGAAATTCCATATACAATGCACGGAAAAAGTTGCATCCCTACAGCAGCAATAACACATCCAGTAAACTGGTCAGGGAGCCTTGTAGTTGTAGACTCACAGAACCACAGAATGGTAGCGGCTGGAAGGAACCTCTGGAGGTCGTCTGGTCCAACCCTCCTGCTCAAACAGGATCACCTAGAGCTTATTGCCCAGGATCATGTGCAGGTGGCTTTTGAACATCTCCAAGGATGGACACTCCACAACCTCCCTGGGCAACTTGTTCCAGTGCTCGGTTGCCCTCACAGTAAAAAAAAGTGTTCCCTGATGTTCAGACAGGACCTCCTGTGTTTCAGTTTACGCCCATCGCCTCTGTCACTGAGTGCCACTGAGAAGAGCCTAACTCTGCTGTTCTTTGCACCCTCCCTTCAGGTATTTATATCCATTGATAAAAGCCCCGCTGAGCCTGCTCTTCTCCAGGCTGAACAGTGCCATCTCTCTCAGCCTTTTGTCATGGGAGAGATGCTTAAGTCCCTTCATCATCTTTGTGGCCCTTTGTTGGACTCTGCCCAGTATGTCCATATCTCTCTTGTGCTGGGGAGTCCAGAACTGAACCCAGCACTCCAGATGTGGCCTCACCAGTGCTGAGTAGAGGGGAAGGATCACCTCCCTCAACCTGCCAGCAAAACCCCTCCTAATGCAGCCCAGGGTACCACCAGCCTTCTTTGCCACAAAGGCACTTTCCTGGCTTGTGTTCCATCAGGACCCTGTGGTCGTTTTCTGCGAAGGTGCTCCCCAGCCAGT
Organism: Pandion haliaetus; assembly: GCA_013401275.1. Classification (NCBI taxonomy): domain Eukaryota; kingdom Metazoa; phylum Chordata; class Aves; order Accipitriformes; family Pandionidae; genus Pandion; species Pandion haliaetus. The sequence continues at coordinate 181,858 of VYZV01004250.1, read as the reverse complement.
TGGTCCCCGGCATATAGTGGGCCTTGGGTTGTTCCTTCTCAGGTGTAAGACTTTGCACTTTCCCTTTGTTGAACTTCATGAGGATCCCGTCAGCCCCTTTTTCCAACCTGTCAAGGTCCCTCTTGATAGCAGCACAGGCGTCCAGTGTGTCAGCCGCTCCTCTCGGTTTTGTATTAATTAACTAAAAGAAAACATCAAGGAGATGGCTGGTTTTTAAGATCACAGCTCTGCAAGCTTTAGCTACCAAACTGGTAACAAGCGCTCTGTAAAGGAAAAAGAGATCCACAGTTCTGTGAATAACCTTTTTTGAAATTAGTTGTCTATGTCAGGTGAATCCTTCATTATTTAAAAAAAAAAAATTAAAAAAACCTGGAGAGATACCACTTTCTCTCTCCCATTTTCTCTGATCCCACACGCTAGAGTTGCAAGGAAAACCATTTAATATGGAACTTAATAAATGAGAGATAAAAATGTTAAAGTGTTAATGGGGGAAAATAGTACAACCAAAATAAATAGGTTGGCATCCAAGGAAGTGCTCTTAGCACCATATCATAAGCAGTTGCGCTGTGTTTTCACAGACGGCTTCAGACGGCATGAGAACCCCCCCAGCCTTTCAGTAGGGGTGCTGAAAAATGAATAATTTCTGAGCGCTCTTTCTTCCTTTCCCCCTCTGAATATGACCTCAGCCAGAGCTGCCATGGATAGAAATGTCCTTTCCCATTAAAGAGTAATCAAAAGGACTACAGAAAGAAAAATATTAGGGGCAAGGCCAAAGAGCAAGGGACAGACATTAATTGGTGAAGGTGAAAGTGATACATGTCCATGAATTAATATCTAACGACACAGATAAAGGTCTTTAGTGTACATTAAATTTAGACCCTCTCCTACTGTTAATCCATGGTGTGAAAGCCTAATGAAGCTCTGAATTTTAACTGAGCATAAATATGTACGAATATATATAATAAGTATATAAACTGGGCTCTATTATCTCTGGTGGTTATTTTAAAGGAATGTTCAGCTTATTCAGAACCTGTGGAGCTGCAAACTAAACATCGTTATTTGGTCCTATTTGTTCTGAGGGATACTAACCCACAGCTTCTAACAGGGCAAACAGAATACAAAATATAGGTACTTCTCTTGCAAGGTTTTATTGCTCACTCCAGTAATTATTTAGCAGTACTGATTGTAACTTACAAGCTGCCTATGCTTTCCTCATGACATTTCTTAAGGTTAGGAAGGACTTTTTTTTGGTAGTCAAGGGTAGTTCTAAGCTACAACTTGACGTGGGATGGCAGATTCCAATCATTGAACAAAAATTATCAAATTGTTAACTGTTATGGATTTGTGTGGCACGGTTTTCTTTGGTAGTGGGGGAGGGGGCTGCAGAGGTGGCTCCTTTAAGAAGCTTCTGGAAGTTCCCCTGGAGCCAAATAGTTGGACCCGCATCTGCAGCCCAGACAGGGAGTGACGGTGGTAATGCCTCTGGGAGAACAGACTGAAGAAGGGGAACTGGCAGTGTGGGGGTTAGAACGTGAGAGGAACCCCTCTGCAGATCCCGAGGTCAGTGAAGAAGGAGGGGGAGGAGGGGGCGCCTGAGGAGGCTGATGGCCCTGCAGCCCGTGGTGAGACAGCAGGCTGTCCCCCTGCAGCCCATGGAGGTGAACGGTGGAGCGGAGGCTCCCGAAGNGTTGGAGAAGTTGGTGAAGGACTGTCTCCCGTGGGAGGGACCCCACGGTGGAGCAGGGGACGAGTGAGGAATCTTCCCCCTGAGGAAAGGAGCGGCAGAGACGATGTGTGGCGAGCTGACTCAGCCCCCATCCCCTGTTCCCCTGCGCCGCCGGGGGGAGAAGGTAGAAAGCACCGGGAATGGAGCTGAGCCGGGAAGGCGGGAGGGGTGGGGGGAGGTGTTCTGATGTTTGGGTTTTTTCCCTTCCTAATACCCTTGTGTTTTTGTTTTTGTTTTGATTTGTAGTAAATGAAATGGATTTTGTTTCTTGCCCAAGTTGAGCCTGTCTATTGCCCGTGCCCATAAGTGGGGAGTGATCCCTCCCAGTCCTTGTCTCGACCCACGAGCCTGCCTTTGGATTTTCTCCTCATCCCAACGTGGCCAGGCGCGGGGATGGGGGGGTGAGTGAGCGGCTTCATGGTGCTTTGTTACCGGCTGGGCCAAAACCGAAACCACGACATCAACCTACTTAGAACATCAAAAACAGCAACAATAAAAATAATGCTCAAGGTTTATTAGCAACAGTGAAAAAGGCTGGTTTAAAACTAATGCTGATCTTTGGTAAAACTGCATAAAATCAAAATTGTGTCCATTATTTAAAGGATATTCAACACAGAGGGAGTAATGCCTGAGATGAATAAACTTTTCCTTCCGGAATGCATCAGACTTCAAAGCTTCAGGTTTTATATTAAACCTTTCAGAGCTTCCAGCTTCTCACTTTGCTGTTGAATAATTTTATTAGGTTGAACTTCAATAATTTCACCAACAACTGGAAAATTTATGAAATCATAATTATAACTTCCTCTTTTCTTAGACAAATGATAGTATATATTCTGTAATTGAGATGGTAAGTGACAATAAAGGGTCCCACTTCAAATTGTAGGATGCATTTTAATTTGCTTATTATTTTGCCAGAATTTAATCAATTGAGCTGACAATTTCTGTGTTTGATCTCTAGTACTCACTGTTACAGGGGAAAAAAAAAATCATCCTGTAAGCTCATTATTACTGAGAAGAAAGACAGATAAATATAAGTTTATTCCCAATACTAAATTTCTTACACCTATACACGGAGTTCTAGCACATCCGTGCTTTGTATCTGGAATGTGGCAGTGGGTATCTCCAGTATCTCCAGTGCAAAGAACGTACCCATCAGTGGCATACCTACGCAATTTCCTTCAGTTACAAATGTCTGAGAATTTTTTCTTGAATGTATTCCACAAGAAAAGCATAATCAAATTATCTGACAATTCAGTCAGTTGAGCAAATTCTGGCTTCACTGACCCTCAGCAGAACAGAGCATGCCTCAACTGTTGCTAACCTTGAGTTCCAGCAGAGCTGTAGCAGTTAACAGGCATGTCTTCAGGTTGCAGAATGATATGTTATATTGGAAATCGTGGAGGAGACTGTATGGTTTTCGCTTGCTGGTATGACTAGTGATGGACAATTGACACCTTTTTTACTAAACTGCTCATACCCCTGCATTATTTGGAGTGAAAATCTTTATTCGGTCTACTCAATAATTAAGAATGAGTATAATGTCATTGCAGCTGACAATGAAAATACCACATTGGAAGCTTAACTCTAAAACCTGCTGATGACCTGCGCAGTAAAGGAGCTGTCAGCAGAAGTCCGTGGGATGGAATTTGCTTTTTCTATTTTTTCTTAAGCAAATTGACTTAGGAATTTACAAAACAAAAAAGTATATTGAAGGAACATATCAGATACCAAGTCTATCTCAGATATTTAAGGGTGCCAGAATTATTGCTTTTACGGCATTAATAACTGCTCCTCCCTGGGCCGGGGCTTGGTGAAGCAATCTCTAATTCAATATTTCATTTTTTCTTCTATTTCTTTGATTGGCCTCTGCAATTTGCAATGTGTAGGTTAGGTAGCACAAGAGGGAATGGCACAGCCACACAGTATTTTTTTATTTCTTCCTCTTTTTAATGTGCAACACTTCCTATGAATGACTCTCCACCCCCTTGGGAGCAGAACATCAACACTATGAAATTTTACTATTAAAACAATAAACCATATTAGCCCTGCTTCTTGGCCTCTCAATTCTTTTTCAACCTTGTTGGAATTAAAATGAAGTTAGCATGTCAAAATGAGCCAGGTTGAAACCATTTTTGAAGGTGTTATACTTTGTATTGATCTGCTCATTACACATGCAAAAGACAAAAACTGTAGATCCTGAGAGAGTTACTCTATTGTACCTTAAAAAAATGTGGTGGTGACTGCAAAATGTAGACATTTTGGACTGACATTTGTGGTATTATGTAGTTCTAGTTGACCTTTTTGGCTAAGTATATAAATAAATAAAAAAATAAGTTACATGAATAGTTGAAGAGTGAGATTGAGTGTATAAACACAATGGACAACTTACGATGAACAAATAGCGAGGTTCAGTCAAGGTTAATAAGACTTTGTAATGGATATCTAATAAAATTGAGTATAGATTTAAATGAAAGACTAGGTATAAAAAAATTATTGTACAGGTAGAAGTGTAGTCATCTATGTTTAACTTATTCATAAATGGTAAACATTGTATGTATCCACATGTAAAACGCTGGCTAACAGACACCTTACCTTGGAACAGCTGCAAAACCAGAAAGGAAATATTGTTCCTCCCAGTATCAGGGTGAACATTTCTGAACCAATAGCTCTATCACAATTCAATCAGGTCTTTTATGTGACGTATTTACCATCGTGACTCCACTTAATTCTTATCAATCTGCACTAACCATAACTGAAATAGTATTCCAGGTTAAAAGATAAATTATTTGTAATTATTTAATGAAATATTGGTATACCTAATTTAAGTAATAAAAACTATTTCTTGTTTTAATATTAATGAACTGAGTGAATTTTGTATTCACTCTAAGATGCCCAACATTTCACATAACTAATCCAACTGTTGTTTGTTTTTTTAATAATATTGACATTGCTATTAATCTAGCAGAAAACTACCTTCTCCAAATGGCAACTGATGTCATCATTCTCCTGGAAAAATTAAAGATTTAAATTAAAGACAGTCAGAAAGAAAACATTTAGAAAAAAAAAACATGTAGCATAACTTTTGAGAAATAAATGAACGCTGACACAATAATGATGGTTTTCTGTGCTTTCATCTTACATTTTTCTGGTCTTCTTGTTTGTTTCTTTGTTTACAAGGCCATATACCCAGTATTATTCTCATAAATCTACCTCCAATGCTTGATTTTTGGTTACTGAGTAGGCATAGGTGCTATTGACTTCAATGTTGCTATTCAACATTTCTGAAATGACATTCTCGTTAAAGCACTGGGAAATTTAGATTGCAGAGATTGTGAGAGTCTGGCCTTCATAGATATATTTTCTTTACTAATGAATGTCAGGAGCAGGTAAAATGACTGATAATTGGGAAAACATCTATGTATTGAAACAAGTTAAATGAAAGGAAAACAACGCAAAAAGCAAGAGGCGGTGTATCCAAATGGGAAATGGCACTGACAACCTGAAACGAGGGAAGGTGAGAGTTACAATCAAGACAACAAAGAGGAGAACCGTGGTGTACCCTGCAGTTAAGTACGAATTAGACGAAGAAGATGAAAATCATGTGAATAACATCCACTAAAGATATGTTGCTAAGATATCACCTGCTTCCACATAAACATGACACCTAAAGCCCTAGGCTGCTACAAGACAAAATCTGTATAATGGGTTTTACATCTATTGGAGAAGGAATGTGGATGTCCTCTGGGTGACTGGGACGTAGGTAGAGGCCAACACGGAGAGGCGAAGTAGGTGGTTTTTCTCCTCTCGGCTTAAAAATGTGGGCAGGGCGGGGGATGTTACTGGAGGTGTGGGAAATCGAATTCTTTACCAGCATGTCCTCAGAGTGGAAGAGACAAGCAGCCTGGCTTATGGGGAGCCACTGAAGTTCAGCCGCCACAAATGACATGGTGGTGTTCTGGTGGGAGCCTGGTAATAAGCTTTAGGGACTGAAATTCATTGGAAAACGTTAGCAAGTAAATTTCAAATGTATATACCAAATGTGTGTTTATAAGATACAATTATCCTTTCACAAGCTGGAATTCACAGTCTGTTTGGCAATACCACATTAATTCTATCAAGTTTCTATTTCTTCCACAGTTGATCTGAACTTGCATTTGAGCAGAAATTTGCATTTTTACTTTTTTACTAAATCAAAGAAACATATTTTTTAAATTTTGCCCTACCAAAATTCCCTCTAAGCTATTTTCCATTAGTAGTCCTGAAAACAGGTTATCCAGACTGCATAGAAAATAAACTGTTGTGGAGTTGTTCCGATTCACGATGGAGCTCTGGAAAAAGGTGTCTTTTAACTTGTCAAATTAAAAGTGTAGGAAACACTAATTAAACATGAAATAGTTGAAGGAATATGAAAAGTTATCCATAAAGGAGATGTAGACAGCTGTGTGATTATTTCCCTTATTTGTAAATTACCTTTTGTATAAGCCAAATTCCAGCCCTTATTAGCTGTAATTTATTTCCATCGCAAATAAATGGTAAGTTATCCCACTTTTGTAGAAGGATATACCCTTCGGAATATAATGAAAGATGTTCCTGGAAAGAAAAGCACTTGAAGAAGCTTTTTTTGTTTGCTTTTTTTTTTTTTTTTTTTTTAATTTCACAATGAATCTGTGAGCTGGAGAACAGAAAATGCACGTGTGCTACTTCTTTATTTTGTCTTCTTAGAAGACAATCTGAACACCTGGATTTACATTAGCTATACAAGTCCCTCTGCCTTCACTGGGGCTTGAAAGCTGATGTGAGATGAGTTTGTCTATGCTAATAGCCCCTTTCCCACCTCACCAGGAGAACAAGTAACCTAATACTGTGCCTTTGACATAATTATTGGAATATACTTAAAATAGATTCTGGTATTTCCATAAATTTATATTTATATTCCTAATAAATAAAGAAATCCAGACCTATGCACAAGAATCAGTACTTACCTTAAATTACTTATTTTTCAGTCATTTTCCCTCTTATATTACCCTTTCTTTGTGTTTCTCCCTGTTCATCTCTCTGCCATACAGATATGTCTATTGTACTGCACAAGAGTGCAGCTACCGAAGGTTTTTCCTTTGATCCTTTTAACACGGTGGAAAAATGTGCATTCCTTCCCACCAGCATAATTGTCCTTTTTTTTTGTTGTTGTTTCCTCAGCTCAGTATGAGAACCAAAGCTCCCGTAGTTCGAGCAGTTGACAAAATAAAGATGAAAAGTCTCTACATCTTTTTCATTTTTCTTTACAATACAAGTAAAATTAGCAGAGGAGATCATATAACAAGCCCTGTAACTGCAAAGTAAACTAGATCCCTCTTAAATGGCACATCCCAGCGGAAGCAGAATGTGCCAATTAAATGATCATCCCAATTACAAGAGGCTCATGGGGATACATTGTGCTGGTGTGGTTTATAATCACTTTCATTTCATGGATTGATTAAAACAAGCAACAGCATCAGCTCCCCATCTTGATTACCTAATAGGGATGATTTATTTTGTATCCATACAGAGATTCTTTCCTGTATCTGTGACAAAAATAGTGGAACTGATTGTACAGTATGTGCCAAAACAAAAAATAACATTTTTACTCCCATACGGCTCAGCTGAATTCCTTATGGTTTGCTGATGAAAACCCCATTGTCTGAGTAATATATTTTAATATCAGGGAAAGAATTAGATATTGAGCTCCATCTTGATCCCAGAGGAATTAACTGGAAGTATTTACCCTTGAACTGAGAGCAAAGCTCAACACATTTTTAACACAGAAGGTGAAATTAATGACCAAAATCATGAGACTTCAGTGTAATCAGAATTTTATTCAGAAAAAACACATGGAACTTATCACCTAAACCCAGAAATAAACCAATCCATCCTGTCCTCAAGTCAGATACCTGTCTCTGCAGAAACTTAGAAGAGCTGTGCACTCTTAGGGGAAAAAAAAAAAAAATTATCACTGTTAAACAAGTGTTAAAGAAGAGGTTGTTTACATGTATATAATAGTGCTTTGGGGGATTTTACCCTCTAAAAACCCAAAAGAGCTCCCAAAAAGAAAAAGAAAAAACCAAAGCAACACAGATACTTTTTATATATTTTCACATTTAGAATAATTCAAAAATTAAGCTTTGTTACAGAAATGGGCAAGTGTGACTGAAGCAAGCTAGTTACCTTATTGAATGGTTTTGGTGGTATGTCTCTGACTTTTTCACATGGCTGAATCAAGCCAAATAGTGAGGTTATTCTTATCACCTGCTTCAGGTCTTTCATTCCAGTGTGATGCAGAATACTTAAAATAAGAAGTCCTTGTTTCTTAACGAATCAGTAGGTGACTCCAAGCAGCTAAATTAGGTGCCTTAAATTACATGTTGTGATTACCCTGCCGAGAGTCAACAGGGAGGTATACATCTGTATGTTTTATTGATTGTGATTGTACACTAGATACTCGCTGCACTCTGGAAACTTAAAACCCTACACGAGAGGAAACTTCAAAATAAAACAGTACGGTACTCATCACCTTTCTCTACCTTCAAAATAAGCCAGGAGCTAATCAGAAGTTTCTACACTCATGACTTGACATTTCTCTTTTTATAATGGAATACATAATTTCAATTGTGGGCACTGTCTTTATTTTAAATGACCTTTAATCTGGTTATTAAGACCCTTATTAAATCTTACCATTAACTCCAAGGATCTTCAGGATTTAAAGCAAGAACATACTTTGCTGTGTTAAACATGGGTCTGGGACCCTAAACTTACTTTTATGTTTTAATTAAATATGTTTTAATAAAATATTATACATGAGAACATCTATACTTATTTTTATAGTAACTTTCAGATCACTGTATATATAAAGCTTTAAGAGTGAGTATCAACAGTAAATTTAAAATAGGATGAATAAAACAGAAGAGACAACCAAAGACTAAGGAAAAATATTTCCACTGCCATTTTAAAGGAGTAAAACAGTAAAACATTGAGATAAGGTAGAAGTGATACATATGATACATAAGAATGTGACTGCAAAGGAGATGTCCTTGTGCTGATAGGGATGAGAATGTGCAGGGTGAATATTCAGTGAGCATGTAGACAAAAGAAAAATGTAGAAGAAATTATGAGATTAAATCCTGCCTAGAAAAGTGCCTTTTCACTTTCACTGGACTAGCATTGCACCCAAACTCGGTAAAAGCAGGAGATATCACTGCAGGTCCCCATTACTCATCCTAACACATTTACTTGCAGGTGAAGTCCTTCACCACCACTTATCCTTATGCTTCCTACATACACCTGTAATAGATTGGCAGAATCATTTTTTCTTCCTCCTCTTTGTGGATCATCATTACAGGCTGCTCTACCTCCTTTCTTAGCTTTCCATCTTTTCCTTGACTTTTTAAAAGTAAGCTCCTTTAGGAGACGCTCCTGTCATGAATAGGGATCCAAGAATAACTGCTTTTATGTTTAGCCCTCAGCAGTTCAATGTTCCTTTCCAGTCCCAAGGGTAACAACCTGTTCCTTTTATCCCTTATATTTTATCTTTCTGTACAACCACTGCTTCTAGCACCATTTTTCTAACATTACTGCTTATCCTTGTATAGCCTTCTTTGGAACGTAGTATGTTATCAGTTAAATACAGCTCCTGAAATGTCATTTTCTTTTCTCTCCAGGTATCAAAATCTAGTTAAGTAGTCCATTACAAGGGTTTCACCCCTATGGTAAGTTTCTTGGTTTTCATGACTCTTGAGGGGGAAATTTTCAATGTGGTGACTGAGGAATTACATGTGCAACTGCCATTGCTGTTCATGGGAGTGGTGGTGCGATTTCCTACACTGCACATTGTCAGTTCACCCTTTGATGTGCAGGACATGCTTCAGGGCAAAAACTAAGTTGTAAAACATTATAATTGACAATAGAATTTGAAAGAAATACATTTGTGATTTCTTAAATTCAACTTACATTGATTGACTTCTTAAGATACACAAGAAAGCTGCAAAAAAATTATATAATCTGAAGGATACCAGAAACAAACCTTCCAATACCTACTTCTAACATATGCAATTTCTAGTGGTATCTAATGGCTTCCAAATTCCTAAGACAGTATGCCTGTTGCAAACTTTTCTAAAGATATTTATACTTTTGATATTTAGATCCAGCATATTAAATATGCACAGATGTCATTTGATGATTTGATATTTCACAGAATCCTTTCTTTTTCACTAGAAAAAAAAAATCATTTGTAAACACTTCTGCTTCAGAAAGGAATAATGTTGCCCTATGTTTATTAGAAGCTAGAGTTTACAAAAAAGGATTAAAAGAAACCATTTAAAAGGACTGAAGGAGACAGGTTTTGTTTCTAGAAAGAAAAGAAAAAGGAAAAAAAAAAATCTAGTAACTTCCAGTGTATGACTGCAGAAGTATTGTGGCATCCACCTCCAGAAAAGCTCTCATACACATGTTTAACATTAAGGATATGATTTGTCAGATTACTCAAATATAGGCTCTTGTTAAAAGCTATTGTGGATCAAGCTCTGCTAAATTATCAGCAAATTATCAGCAACATCAGTTGGCTCTCTCTATGCCAACTTTCCTAATAGTATTCAATGCCAGCAGTGGTATTGCTAGGTATATAAATGGTATCCTACATTTTTAAATAGAAATAGCAGGTCATGACTATAAGGCACAAAACTGTAAAACATTTGCTGAAGTTATAAACTAATGTGCCATCATTTTACATACTTAGGTGACAAAAATGAAAACATTTATTACATTAAAATTGCTCACTGAGGAAAAAAACACAGCATTTTTAAGTTGGAAATTGTGTTTAGCTTATATTCTCACGCTTGCTATTTCCCTATTGAACTAACAACTATTCTAACCCATGCCCATTCTGGAAAGAAAAAAGGGGAAAAAAAATGTAAAAATCATTTAAGAATCCTGTCTAGCCTTTTTATCTACTGCAGTTTGCTTTATAGCTTGAGTTACCCTGATTTAGTAGATAAAAAACTCATGACAATTGTTTACTTGTAAGGGAAATTCAGAGCTTAACAACAATGATCGGTGGCAGGATAAACCTGAAGAACCTCTACTGAAATCCCTGCAATGACATCTCCTCTATACCTTGGAAGCGACGGGAAAGCAGGGTCCTCTCTATAAAGTATAGCACAGAACCACCACTAAGAAAGCAATACGGAAATAACTAATGGATGAGACACAGCGCACGGCAAACTTCCCTTCTATGACTTGTATAAGAACTTATGCATAGGCCTGGACGTAATCCTTTGTTCACAGGTGACTTCTATTCAAAGACAATAGCAAATGTAAATTATGTGGCTTTTATTTTTCTAACCTTCTATTTAGTACAAAACTCAGAAAAGAAAAAACGTTCACCTTCTGTGCCTTTTTTATGTTTTTAATGTACTTGGATATAGTTTTTATACAGTTCTGTATAGCTAGAACAAGCACATACCAAGAGCACTGTGGATATTTATAGACACTGGAGTGAATTCATCCAGAAGGGGACAGCTTTATAGCTGATGCAAATCCTCCTGCTGAACTAGAAGAGAGAGAGAGAAATCCATGGCAGAACATCTTACAGCTTGGTGTTTAATGGTTAACATAGGAGAACAAGGCAGTTTCCATTGTTGCTGTCTGTCAGAATTTTTAAAAAGCTGTTGCACAATGTTCCTTTTGTGTTGCCCACTGGGGGAAATGAGTGCTATTCAGTTTATGATTGCGACTATTCATGTAAAAAAAATTCTAAGTTGTATACAAGAATATTTATAGGAATTAGTTTTAAAATTTTCATATGATACAAAACCGTGAGGAGTGGTTGATAACACCAGGGGGTTGTGCTGCCATCCAGAGGGACATGGATAGGCTGGAGAAAGAAGTGGGTTGATAGGAGCCTCAGCAGGGGAAAGTGCCATGTTCTGCGCCTGAGGAGAAATAACCCCATGCACCAGGACAGGCTGGGGACCGACCATCTGTACAGCAGCTTTAAAAAAAAAAAAAAAGACCTGGTGGTCCGGGTGGACACAGGTTGAACATAAGCCAGGACCTCTGCAGTATCCTGGGCCACGTTAGGAAGAGCATTGCCAGCACTTCAAGAGAGTGCTTCCCCTTTGGTCAGCCCTGATGAGACATGTCTGGAGTGCCAGGTCCACGTCTGGGCTCCCCAGTACATGAGAGATGTGGGTGTACTGGAGCAAGTCCAGCAAAGATGATGAAGGGGTTAGAGCATCTCTCATGAGGAAAGACGAAGAGAGCTGGGACCATTTAACTTCAAGCAGAGAAGGCTCATGGAGGATCTTATCAATGTATATAAAAAGCAGGTGGAGGGAGCAAAGGAGATAGAGCCAGACTGTTCTCAGTGGTTCCTGGGGAAAGGACAAGAAGCAATGGGCACAACTGAAATACAGGAAATGCCATTTAAACATTAGAAGAAAACTCTTTTTGGTGAGGCTGGTCAAATATGGCAACAGGTTGTGCAGAGAGGTTGTGGTGTCTGTGTTCTTGGAGGTATTCAAAACCCAGCTGGACGTGGTCCTGAGCAACCTGCTGTAGCTGGTCCTGCTTGAGCACAGGGGAACTGGACTGGATGAGCTCCGGAGGCCGCTTCTGACCTCTGCCGGTCTGTCATTCTGTCATTCTATGGACAGGTAACAATGGCTGAAGTGTTTCTGAAAACACTTGGCCTCTGGAAGTTACAGTCCTACAGGATACAAACAAGCAGCCGATGCTGAAGAGTGAATATTCATACAGGAAAAAAAAAACCAAAACCAAACAAATACCACAAACCACAAACCAAAAAACAAAAGTTCCTACAAGTATGACAACACAGGTTTCTACAAACAAATAACACACTTCAGGGTAAAATAACATCCACCTTGGATATTCCAAACCAAGAAGAGATTAAATGTTGTTGTTAAATGATTGGTTTGGATAATTTCCTTATCCACAAAAAGTGCGCTAATAATTTTCTGCTATTTTGAAAACAAATGTTCACAAGATCTTGGAGTTTCCTATCCCTGTTCTCCCACTTTTGGTTTTGTTTCTAACTGAACTCCTATAGTGCCTATTGAATGGTGGTAAAACTGGATTTTAAGTGCAAATAGCTGTGCTGGCAGTTTATCTCACCATCACCTGCTCCTGCCACACTGTGAGATGAAAGTGATTTATATGGATTTACAATACAACAAAACATACAACTACCACAGAAATTGTGCCATGGTTTTTTTATACTTCACCCACCTGCTCAGTAAGTGGGAGATAATGCTTTAAGAATTTGATGAATGGAAACCAGGTTCTGTTCTAGTCAGACAGTGGCTTTGGGCACCAAATCCATGTCATTCCCAACTATACACCGTCTGGATGATGGATAATGCCAAGCTACTGGGCACATTTTATTCCCCAGTGTTACAAAACAGTGGTGAGAGAATTAGGAGACTGCCCAGAGATTGCAGATTTTCCTGAGGATACCCACGCACAATGAGATAGAGCGAGCTGCCTCTTCACATTGCTAACTGTATCATTTCACTAATACCAACATATTTATCCCAGATGTGCTGTTGTCAGCATGACTGCCATGTGTGCTCTCTGCCATCTCTCTTGAGGTGCAGTGGTACAGGATTCTATCACTTTATATATGTTACGAAGACAGTACAAGTGCTGCCTTCCAACCCAGTGATGTCTGTCAGAGGCTAAATGAATAATCTTCATAAATTCCGTTACTAAAATGCTTTTAAAATTATGGACCTACTCTCTTGTAATTACCATCTATGGCTATTTTTTTGGATTTTTGTTGTTGGGTTTTTTTTAAATTTTTATATATATTATAAAAAATATTTTAAAAGCTATGAGACAATCAAATCCACCGTATGGAAATCATACAGGTTAAATTATTTTCCAGGAAGAAAAACACATTGCAAACCAAAATCATGTATCTATTTCAAAGTGCCAGAAATATTCGGTATGGTATAAGAAGAAGGAAGCATTAACAAGCCATTTAATACTTTCCATTGTGTAGTTATCTTCCAAAAGAAGCTGAAAACACAATGTACAAGAATCTGTCAAAACAGACATTGTTTAATACACAAAAAGAAGACTCTTTCCAAAAGAAAAATTAAAGTTTCAATGAGATGGAGAAACAAAAGATAAAGAGGACTCCTTTACACTATCTTCAGGGTATACAGCTGTAGGGAAAGGTAGACATACAGTACAATAATTTTTTAATACGCTGCACTGAGGGACCCACATAGCCTTTACAAGAAAGTATCTACATGATGAGTGTTCCCACGTATCGGCTGGCTGTACGTCACTACAATAAATTATTAAGAATGCATGGAATCACTTCTGATTAATAAACAAGATCAGATAGGCTTTGAATATTAAGTTGAATTTTGAATCGGGAGTATTTGCCTCTACACTTCGGCATATCAGTTCTTTTGCTGTATGAGAAAGGCCAACGTATTTGAATAGCTTTCCTTTCAGTAGTTACAAGAAGTCATTTATACTCATCTATTCAAGGGCACAAACTGGGAGTCAACTTCATCTCTCACATACTCTGATGTAAATAAAGAATATACACTGAAGTCCATGCAAATATAGTTTCACTCTACATTCATATTTTGGATGCTCTGCCATGATCTGTCTTTGGAATTTCTCCCCTGAAACAGGCAGCAGATTCTAATGTGCGTTTTGGGCTAGATAACCTGTCTGATGCATTTCTGCTGTTCGATCAAGATCAACCTTATGAGTCAGTGACATCAACTTAAAGCTTAAGAAATACATCTAAACAAACTGTATTTCTGAGTTTTGTTCGGAGGTTGCCTAAAACGTTTAGATGGGTGCTTCATGTTCCTTAAAAGTAAATAATTATATAAGTGTGAAAGTTCTAAAGGCCAAGAAACTCTTTCTCAATGAAAAGAGTATCACAAAAAATAAAGTAAAAAGTATTGGTCAGCTGCAATGTAGAGTAGCAGGAAAAAACGGGTTGAGGCTCAAATGTCGTGTATGGCATGACAGGGTATAGGAGAGGAAGAGTTCCATTCTCCGTGTTCTTCCTCCATAGGCTGAAGCACATTTGAAGTCCCTACATTTAGGAAAGCGTAAAGACTGCTTCTCCAAGGTTACTTAAAATGCTAATAATGGCAACCTTCTTCCTCCCTGCTTCCAATGAACTGTCAGAACAAACCACCTGCATTGGATGAGAATGAGAAAGCCAACATACTATGTTTAGGATTTGCCTCTCCCCTTCAAAGTATAAATGTGTTTGGAGAACTGAGCCTTGATAGGCTTGATTTTATGCAGGAAAAATATCTAACAAACACAGAAGAACTTTATAATATTACTACTGTTAAAAGTGCAAGATACTTGGGAGTCTGTTTGCTCATATTTACTTGGATTTGCAATGCCACTGAAAACTAAACACTGCGTTTTCCATCAGTTGTCACCTCAGGTTGTTTAACATCAGAAAAGATATTTTTTCCTGTAGGGTTGGTGACTTTCTCAGTGAATAGTGTTGTTACTGCATATGGTAAATTTATGTAATATGAATAATGTGTAAAAATCCATAAAATGATGAGAAATAAACCCAACCCCCCTAGTCATACAATCTTAAAGAAAAATGTATTTCACTGTTTCAGAAAAATATCTGTATTACCTAAAAAGAAAAAAAAAAAAAAAGCAATATTGCTTTTGTGAATCATACAGCATTTCAAAAAACTGATGTAGCCAATATTTTGTAGAGGGATGGTGAAAATGAGTTTCCTTAGATGCTCAGTCTCATGCAAAAAAAATCCTAAATATTTGCTTTTAAAATTATCAGGATGGTAACTAAACCATCTTTATTGTAGTTCACACTATTTTGACTACACTTACATTCTAGGGGTTGATACCTTGGGGTTCGTAGCTCCATATGTTAAAATGTGGCTAGTGCCCAGCACTTTATGAGGAAGTCTGCACAGCACTTGCTCCAGATTTCCTCTAGAGTCTATGTGCTGTTCCCCAAAATGTAATTACTATTCTGTGTAGGGGGGTTCCTGATATGGGAATAGGTTACTATTCACAAGAGCAGTATTCCTGTAGCATAAAAAGAGATATATCTTGCATCCCCTGTGTTGAAAAACTAGACCAGAGAGAGAGAAAGTTGGCAGAATTACATCCATATTTCTGTTGTGAGTGGTTAATTGTCCCAGGACCAGACAACATTTTCTTTGTGTAGGGAACTAATTAATTCAGTCCAAAAGTCTTCTTTTTGTAAATGAAAACACATGTACTTCAGACAACCAGAGACCCAGGGGTGAGCTTTGAAGCTAACTTACTGTACAGATGTAACACACACTTAAAGTAAAATAAGCTCTATTAGGTATTAGAAGCCAGTACTGCATTATGGGGCTTTTGATTAGCAAATGCATGATGCTGATATCCACCTAAGTTGTACTGTTTATTTGAAGTGAATTATATGAGAAAAACTGGTGACAGATAACTGCTTAGATTAAGTACAGCTTTGGCTATGTATAGGTACATATGCCATGCTCTTCCTTTGAAAAATAGAAAGCTCACCTTCCATTTTCAGATACGCTGTTTCGAATGTGTGCTAACAAATTGCCAGTAAATTTTTAGAGCTCAAAGCATTTTTGTATTCCTCTAATGAGCTCAGTGAAATACTAAGCTCAGCTAAGCAAGGAAGGGGAAAAGTGTCTTCGGCAGCTTTCTTAGTCATTTCAGGAGATTAGTTTCAGAGCATCCTTTTTTTTTTTTTTCATCNTATGTAGAAAAAAATTGCTCCTTCCCTTTTGTCCTCTTCCTGTGTTACATTTATATTATTTTTAAGGTTTATCTAGCCCTGTACAGGTGCTGAAGATTATCCTACTCTTATAGAGACTACTCTGAAACATGAGGGTAGCAAGCTCCACGTTTTCCTGGTTAGCATAAGCAGATTAACTTGTCAGTTTAATGAGACTGAATGATGAGGCGCTACTTCTTGTTGGAGACCATATGGCTGTGGTTCTACTTGTAGGTTAAACACTGCCTGAAATACTCCTGGGTACTGAAACTCAATCATCTCTGCTGCTAAACTGCTAAGGAGGTCTGATGTTTTCAGTCTGTGCAAACTAGAACACTCCAAAATGATTCCTGGACATAGTTTGGGAGCTAGAATGCTCTATAGACCATTTCCAATGCATTTAGCATGCAGCCATGCTCTTCTGGAGGCTAAAACATTTTACTAAGGTAGATACAGGCTGTTTTTTACCAGCTGCACTCAGTGCTTGGGCACATAACCAGGAACGTTTCAGTTACTACTCTAAAGGTAGTCCATGGGCCCACCTCAGGAAAGGAGGTTTTGGTCAGGGAGTTCTTGTACTTTAAGATTTGACAAAGTAGATGATGAGAAAACTGATCTCAAGAGATAAAGAAAGGCAAATGAAAAAATGAGCGTCTATATGCACAGCTGAACAGTGTGGATTGAGATGAGTTGATGGAAGTTTGGCCTCTAGGACTGAGCTTCATATAAGTACAGTGTGGTTAAAAACTGAATGATCTTTTGTACCTGTACGGTATACGGAGCCTTCCAGGATTCTGGGTTTGTTCACTCCCTCAGTATTCCCAGAGGAAGAGCCCAAGGTGGTAAGTGTGCTAGAGACCTTCAGATAATGTTGCAAAGGGCGAAATTCAATTTAAGGGGAAGACTCCAAATGGAGATATCTACATTTGTACTATTTTATAATCAGTGGAGACTGTATCATACCAATACAGTCATTGGGCAATTCAGCCGTCAGCTGCTAGGGATGAGGTTTCAGCCCCTGATTTAGATACCTTTGTGTTAGTGGAGTGTCTGAACTCCACCAGTACAGTCACCGCATCGCTATGTCTTCATTCAGTTGACTACACTTCTGGCATTCCTCCCTGGTTTGTATCTACTAGTACAGAGGGCACGATCTCTCCTCAGCTCCTCTATCGCATCTTCTAGATCCATGCAGACATTGTGGGTGTCTTAAGAGACCTGATGTTATTTTAGATAACCTAGGTGTCAAATGGCACTCTAATACCTATGCTTAAGCAAAGTACTTGTTTAGGGCTTCTGAATTTCACACAAGCTATGCCAAGACATTTATTGTTTTGATTTGGTTCCAGATTATTTTGCGTGTAGAGGTATAACTAACCTCCCCTTCCTGTTCAGGTGAGGGTACAGGACATGAAAGCCCCCCCTCTTCAGTTATTGTTTCTGTCACCAGTGAGGCTGCCAATGCTGTAGAGGAAGAAAAACACTTAGACCCTTTGTATAGTTATTTGTGCAGACTAGGGTTTGGGTGGCATTTCAGAAAGGGTCAGAATCAGCTTTTTATTTCCCTATTGTGCAAAGTGTTCAGGTACACAGAGAGATGACTAGGCCCTGGGCTGAGGTTCAGATAAGTGAAAAGACCATGAGAAACTACTGGATTTGGCATAAGAAACTGGTGGGCATAACGGGGTGAGAAGCTAACAGAAGTTGCACGTAGTGGCATGAGGTATGGCCAATTTCACAGATGGTTCAGGGGCGTTATGAGGGATGGCAAAACTTCACAGATAATTAAACGGAATATTAGTGACATTTTGGAGAGGGTAATCTGATAAAACCAGAATCGCCTATCAGCAATACCACAAAAGGAGAAGATTACCTAAGTAATCACAACAGAAATACCAAATTCAGGTACACACGTACCAAAACTGAGACCGATGGGAAAAAATTAAGGGTGGCTTCTCTATTTAGGAAAAGATGAGGGCAGAGAAAAGTGGATCGGGAAGAAACAAGCACGGAAAAAAGAACGGGGAGGGGGGGAGGAGGTGGTGGAATAAAAAGAGCCAGTCAGGTATAACCAGGCTGCTGGTCAATATACTTGTCTGACCAGTCTGACCACTGCAGTCTGTCCTATGACAATATGCTGAAGGAAGTTTTTCAATCTGATTTTGCAGACAGGGAATATGGTAGTTAGCTTACAAAAGTTTATAGCTATAAATAGGTCATTTTTCTTTAAAGTTCTTTATAGCACATTTGGAAAACTTGATTTTTTTAAAGAAGATATTTTTTCCGCTTTTAATCCTTGAAATATATCAGGACTGCCAATCAGCTCTGCTATTCCCTTCTCTTCTTAGAAGTTCTTAGGAGCTTCAGAATAGTAAATCTAAAGTTTCATCTGTTTAAATTAATAGCTGGAGTACTAAAACTTTTCCTGAAGTTTTTAATATCCAAAATTTATTTAATGGCAGATGAAAACAAGCAACCAAACAAACAAATCTGCATTTTAACTTCCTGACTCGAGCTTTTTCACTTTGCAATTAAAATTTTACTCTCTTGCTGTTATGATATTGTTACTTCACTGGTTGGCTAGTTGCCTAACTATAAAAGACATGATTTTCTAATTTAAAAGTCAAATAGAAGATAAGAAAATTCCCGTATTTTTCTGTTTTTCATCACAAAGAAGCAAAAAAAAAGAACAAATCTAACCTTTTCGCTTCAGATACCACCTTCCCAAATACTTATTCACCATGCACAGGTTCACTGTGCAAAGAAAGATGCCCACTTTAGATAGTTTTGTGGAACTAAACCAGACCTCTGAACCTTTTAAAAAATGTACCCACCACTAGTTTTTTCCACCAGTAAACTATTTAACTGAAGCAAGGAACATGGAAACACGCCTAGATTTTATGGCTGGAGGGGTCAGAGGCCAGATGAATTAAGTATCTCAGGTTTTGCAATGCCAGAAAATAAGTACCTGGCACACCAGGCGGCCTGACTTAGGTTCTCGCATTTGTTTAGCGGTTCTTTGTATACTGAGCTTATACAGGGGCCTTGGTAGATGAATTCATAGCAAGCAAGGCACTGAACTCTCTCTGGGGCCTGCCTTGGGAGCCTACACTTCCAGCCACTTAAGCCAGTCAACACAAAAAAACGAGGAACACGGGTATATTTGAATCTAGCAGGTGCCCACAGCACACCTGGGATTTCAGAACGTGGAGCCCTGTTCCAGCAAGACGTGGACGAAACCCCTCTGAACACAAAATCTAGAGTGACGGTGGCACCGCCACAGGCAGAGGGTGGCTTGAGTTCCTCCCTGTCCCCTCTCTACAAGGTACCGTGTGCTTGGCATTAAATAAATGTCCTGACCCAATCTGCTAGTGGATGAAAAAGGAAATCCTTTCTGACTACAAATGCGTGTTCCTCTTCAGGAGCAACAAACACTTTCTTCCTGAACGTAGCTTTTGGCTGCACAAAAAATAAATGCGTCTACCTCAAGGAGTGACTGCTAAGGCCAACCTGGGGCAGGTTTCAGCCGTGTTTCCCATGAGCCCCTGGTAGGGTGTTAGACGTCTCTGAGCAGAAGACCATAGAGGAAAGGTAGTGACAGCTACAAATACCTCCAAACTTGCTATAAATCCACAGTTCAGAGCTGTGCTCCACAGGAACATGTTTGCCTCAACTTTCTTTTCCATTTTTGCCCCTCATGGAACTCGAGATATTTTTTTTTTTTCCATTTGTTGGGCAATTTCCTAATTTCACAGTTAAGTAGGGATTATTTTTTTTTCTCTTAATTTGTTTAATAAAGCTAGAAAAAGTCCTTGCTTTAGACTCAATCCAACATTTTTCTCATTTTCTGTGTCAGTGTTCTACAGGTTAGCTTAAACTCTGAAGTCTTCACTGGCTGTGTGACTTCGAAGGAAAGTACTGAAATCCGGCAGACCATCCTTTCTCTCAGGAGACACCTACTTGACATCCCTTTTATTGCTACTGGTGGAATTTAAATGTCTGACTGCTTTCTGCACGTAGTTTTGCTGATTGCACTTTGAAACTGTTTCCTAAAGAGAAAGCACTTGTTAAAATTTTGTGTCCCTTCTCCCTCCCCATACACATACACACACCTTCACTGAAATATGCAGAGTGCTGGGAAAGACTTATAAATATCTAGTATTGGTGGGAAAAAAAACCCAAAACAAACCAACTTCAAAATTATGTTTCTAGATCATAAATGGCTACATAGTTATTAAGCAGTGGATTTTGGAAAAGTTTTTTTTTTTTTTCTATTGTGTTCAGAGGAGCTGACATCTTATATTCCAATCACATAATTCTAATATTTTCAGACTACACCTGCATTATCTTTAAAAGTGACTGTGGTTTTGAGGACTGAGAGCTTTGGGTAAAAAAGCCTGAGCTTGGCAGAAAAGACGGTCTGAAGCACTTTGGATTTTTTCCCAGATCTGCTGTATCTCTTTCATGCTTTATAGTGACATCAGCATTTTATACCTCAATATTTATTCTAGGGAGGAAATAATTCTCAAAGCAAAATAAACAATGATATCATTAAATTGGCAACTTTGCCAAGGAAGAAAAATAAGAAGCCCCTATATATGGTACATATAGCATGGGCTGAAAGAAATATCTATTTGTCAAAAGACATTTCCATTCTTTTGTACTGTGGGTTTTGGGTTTTTTTTTGGGGGGGGGAGCTTTTGAGAGCTTTTTTATCAAATTTTAAAAATGCAGTGATTCACACATTGCTTACTGAGTTCTGCTAAGAAGTTCCTGAATACGTTGCAAGCTGGCAAAATGTAAAGCAGGAAAGCAGGGAGCTCTCATCTTGTTCAAAAGCTGTTATTTTCTGGTATTGCATCCATCAGACCTCCTGCTGGCATTCAATAACCTAACCACCAAACAAAAAGAGATCAACCCAAAATATATTTAAAAAACAGCGTCACAAATTTCAGTGTCTTTACGCATGACTTAGGCAAAGTCATAGAAAAGTTGACAATTTGGAATTTGGTTCAGTCGCTATCTGACAAGTTTTGCCAGGGAGAACCATGAGCTACACGAGCTGGTGTGACCAATATTTGTACCCGTGTCCTCAAGGAGCCCCTGGAAGCAGAAGACATGAGTCAGCGGTCCCACGTCTTCCCTGAGGACTTTGATAGTGCTGCAGCGTAGGGATGAATTGTTTGATGTCCTGCCTAGGGTAAGACAAACCCAAGGTCCTGATGACCTCTACTTCTCTGTGTTACTGTACTGAGTAGTGCAGCCGCGTGTTTGCCTTGGCTGTATTTCTAATTGGTTGAAAGGATCCTGGTTTGGTGTTTCTGTTTCTCCTCGATTCTCATATGCAGCTTCTTACCAGATTTTCAGCCCTAATTTATTTAGCTCCCAATAGCTTGTAAAGACTTTTTTCTCTTCGGTTTTGTGTGTTGTGCAGATTTTTCACTTCTGCTTTTATTTTGGAAAATACGCATTTATCTCCAAAATAAGAATGTAGAAATATACCTGAACAATTTTTAATACAGGAATAACTGTTAGCCACCTTAAAAATACATGCAAGCCACAGCTATATTCGCCTGTGTTACAATCACACAGTATATGCACAGTCATTCATTACTTCATGTACAAACAAGGGAGAGTTTTCTAAATATTTTGCAGGGATGGTGGTAGGAATAATCCATTTATGCTAGTTAAAATAAATGCAACGCCCATATCTCTTCATTGTTTTCTCTCAAAGAAAACACACACATTCTCTTTTTGCTCCAGGTAAGGCATGCATAGCAAGTTTTAAGGATGAAAACAATGGAAAATGATGAGATGTAAAATCTGACACTCACCCCAAGAATATCCAGGAGTTCTGTAGTCTACAGTCATAGCTGTGAGAATGTTCATGTGGGTGATTTATTTTAAAACACTTTAGGAAAAGTGAAATATAATGTCTGCAGCATATCATAAAAAAAACCCTAAAATATTTGGTTGATTTTATTATTTTAGCATGGATTTGATTTTTAACTATAACAAAGTTTGTTGTAACACATACCATACCATATACGTGCAGCACTAGCTTTCTAGAAGAGACTGACTTTTTTTTTTTTTTTACTGAACCCATCAAAAGGGAAAACTTACTATTGGTTAATTTGGCACATTTACTAATCATTCAATTTCGTTGTGAAATAAAAAATACTATTTAAGAAGCAAACTTAGAATAAAATAATTTAAAAAGCTATATTTTTTTTCATGGTTTTCCATATAGTTCAGCAGCAGCTCCACCAATGAAGTCATTGTGAATTTCTTTCTCTTACAGCTTAAATGAGTTATTTAGAACTGTCTTTTTATTGAACAGAGGTCTGCCCCAGAAAGTGTTAATGCAGTAACTATGGATAGATCATGTAGACAAATGGGAAGGGTAACCCAGTTTCTGTTATTATATAACAGTAATTTTATAGATAGATTAGGGTAGATATTGTGCTCCTATACAGATCAAAACTATGAAAATATAGGAAAAAGAAAAGTGCTATGGTAACATCATTTTTATGATTTATAAGCACACTCACAGTTCCAGTTCTTATTCCTACATACAAGTTTCTCTCTTCCTCTTCCTCTGCTCTTTAATAACATATTAATATAGAAGTTAAACCACTGCTGAACTGGAAGGCAGCAAATTTAGATTGCAAAAAGAGATATGAGAAAAAATAGCATGTCTTCAGATAAAGGACTGCTCTAAAGTCAACATCTGTTCACAGAAGTATTTTCACAAACTTCCAGACCCTTACAAAGCCCTCGTCCCAGATAATGTGTAGTCTCATAGACTGTTTAAGTGAAATCATGCCACAGAATTTTGCCAATACCTTTAATATGAGCAGTTTGCTCTCGATCTGAGGCAGCCTCTGGAAGTATTTGTTTTTTCTTTGACTGTAGAGGGAACTTTGGGATGCTTCAGCTCAGTGACTGAAATTAAAAGGGAAGTGTCCAATTGTCATAGCTTAACATGAGCACACAACTAAACCTGTTTGGGGGTTACGCTACCTCCATGAATACTGTAAATTGTATAGCTCATTTTAATGTCTTGCATTTCTTTTTATAAGATTTTGATCATCTCTAAGCAAAGTTGTTTTTTGCTGTGTCTCCTCGTCACTCTTTGTCTTGAAACTCTGTTTTCCTTATACCTGTGTCTGGATTGTGATATTCTAGGCTGCTGAACCAACTCTTCTGTATTTAAATTCCATCACTTGACTAGTGCCCTTCAGCAGTGATTTAGAATAAGGTACAGAAAATACATTTGCACTTCTAAAAAGGGAATGAGACATTTATAATCATTAAACTAGCGAGTACTGCAGATCCAGAAAGGAGTCCACAGCAAAACCTAAAGGATGGTATTCACAGAGGACGTGAATTATCCAAACTGGAATGAGAGCAGACAGCATGGGGCAACCAAAGGAAATTGTGCCTGACCAGCCAGACTGTTTTCTCTGATGAGCTGACTGGCTGTGTGGTCAGAGGGAGGGCAGTGGATGCTGCTATCCTCAGTTTTTGCAAGGTCTTGGACACTGTGGCCTATAGTGTCCTTATAGCCATGTTGGTAAGGCATGGGCCGCATAAACGGATGATAAAATTGGTGGAAAAGTGGTGAGACTGTTTGGTTCAAACCATGGTGATCACTGCTACAAAATCCGCTAGCACCAGCTAGTTACTACTGGTGTCCTTCAGGGATTGATACTGGTACCAGTTCACCTGGGGCGTTCTCCAAGAATCCACCATTCCCCTAACAGCAGTGTCTTTATATGGATGTTGACCAGCTCAGAATTAGGAGCGGGTTCAGGCAGCAAGCCCTGAAACAACGTTAGGAAACAAGTAGGAAGACTGTTTCATCTTCTTGGATGAGGGGCATTACACGGTCGATGGGGTAAGACAGTAATGGGGTATGGTCATCTGGGCATCTGGGGTTCACAGACAGACCTGCAGGTGAGGAAGGAAGGATTTCTGGGACAGCCTACCTTCCGATAGCTGTGAATCACATGTATGATAAGGATATTTAGTCCTTTTTGGTTTTGATTGCTTCTGTCCCCTTGCATGAGTGAGAAAAAAACCACTGAAGAGGAAGGATACCTCAGTATTACTACTATCATGCTTAGATGGGAACAAGCATGTAATGCAATGGAAAACAGCTGGGGCAAAGCATCACTTGATAGTTATGACAGCAATGTAATCTTAATTGTTTTGTAATTTCTAATGCTGTCCTAATTGATTTAGCATAAACAAAAGATTTATTTTGCATGCACAGTCATATCAGATACATATATGTCTTCAAACACTGAGATATATAGCATTTATGGGTAAGGCAAGCATTTAATCAACTATTCACAGGTAGTTTTCTGTGTCTTTCTCTATGTCCTTAGGGTATGTCTTTGCAGTACTCCAGAAGCAGATAAACTGATCATGAAACTCTGTTTTGGTTAATCATTTTGTTTAATATAAATGTTCAGCTGAAGTCACTTTAGTGTCAATAATTCTTGATCAAAAACTTTTGTCAATCACAAAATTGAAATCCATAAGGAAGTCTCACGATAAACATTCTTTATTCTTTGGGTTTTTTCTCAGCCAAAATTAAATTAGAATTCCTTTCTTAATATATTTTGTATTGCTAGAATTTCTGTCTTTCACATAATAGGGAAAATTTATGAAGGCTGTATTCAAGCAGGCTATATAGGCTGCTGTTCTGCAAGATTCTGCACTATAATAGCACATTCTAAGATGTAAGATACTTATGTGCTTTTATTAGGGGTCAGCTCAAAAGTTTGGGTTTTAAAAAAATCTGTCACTTAGTTGAAGAAACTGAATTGTTTTAATATCCAGAGTTACAGGCAATGTTGTCCTGGGAAATTAAACCTCTGTGTCTGAAGCATGAGTTCAAATTGTAATTCTTCTATGTGGGTTGTTTTTTGGACTACAAAGACATCTTATACTGATACCATAAACTCTCATCTAATAGTGATGAGGTAATAAAAGGGTGATTCTCCAGAGAGGGAATTTACTTCACAAATCTTAGGGGCAGTTTGGACTTGCAGTGTGTTGACAAGCTCAAGGCAGAATTTCATCTGGAGCTTGGACACCAAGGTAACCAGTGTATCTGTTGGGAGGTGGAACCAACATCTCCAGTTTCCTTTTGTTGGGTTTATTTGTTTACCTTGTTTGACGACAAGAAAAGTTCACTGCTATTTCTGCTGCTGCTAAGAAGATGCTGCAAAAGCCAGCATACTTGTACAACTTGGGCTGTCAGCTGAGGCTGTTACTGACATTTAAGAAAGTTCCTAGTAGTCAAATGACCTTGGACCTGGAGTGCTAACTAGGAAAATATGTAAGTTACATAAATTACTCTCCAGTATTTAGATACATGATGTACTCTGCCAAAGAAGAGGTACCAGTTAATATGGAGGGGAAAAAAACCCCAAACCAATAGCTGAAGGCTACACGGAGGACATGGAACAAATCCATTTTAAACTATCAGCAAGGTCAGTCTGATTCATTAACAAGATATGTGACAGCAGTCTTTTACAGGTGGTTGAGAGAAGAGTACACCTAATTTCATAAGGTATTTGTTTTACCCTTTGCCATGCCAGCCTCTTTGGAGAATTATGTCTTATGTCAAGATGGACATTGAGTAAACTGGTACTTTAAAAGTAAGCAGATGAAAAATAAGGGTGTACAATTGTGAGCTTACTGTCCACAAGCAGTTACCTCTGCTATGGAAGAGCAAGGCACAATTTTACCCCTAATCTCACAGGGAAGACTCCCATGGCTTTTCTCTTGCAGGCAAAGAGGCTCACCCCATTTGTTTTTATTTCACAAGGAGAACAGGCTGAAGGCTCGCTACTGCTGTTCTCCCATTTGGTGTCAGGAGCTAAAACCAGTTAAATAGCCATTAAATAGGCGTTTAATACAGAAGGCTAAGGACTGTGATGCTCAGCTCTGGAATACATTAAAAAAAAAAAGCATTCAGCTCCATCAGTATAAATTTGTGCTGGCTTTGGCACCTATTTGTGAGAGCATCAGCAATTCTATGGCCTTTCCCAACAGGAATGGTAGGAAAGTGAAGGGATGATGGGGTGCCCCAAGGCAGATAGACTGTAGGAAACATCAGAAGAAGCTAAAAGTCTGAAGTTCCACCCCTCTGGAGACCTTCACAACATCAACAGTTGTATCAACAATTTATAGTGTTCACTGAAACTCAAAAAGCTGAAATGGTTTCTCTTACATACATAGATTGCCTGCCTTCCACCTATAGACTAAAATACTCCCCCAAAGAGTGGATTATTTACCTTAAAAAGCATACCCACAAACTCTGCAAGAAAAGGGGGAAAAAGCCACACTTATTCCTTGCTTCTTTTCTCAGCACAGTTCATGAACAGTTGGTCTACCATAATCAAACAGTGTACAGGAGATGGGAATGAATGAATATAGCTTCTAGGTTCTTAAACTTCATGTTGTAGTAAAATAAATAAATGAATGAATAAATAAATTCTTACTTTTATCTAATTTTTATTGGGGCTTTAGCATGTTTGGCAGGCCACAGTCATTCAATATTCTCTGCAGAAGTGTGATCCTAAGTAAAAAGGATCTACTAGTAACAAATGCAGGGTTTTTAATTTGCATGCTGATTTTCCTTTTTTTTTTTTCCTTTTTTGCTTTTTATCTTTCCAGGATGACTTGAGCCCTTCTCAATCAATTACTTCCTTTGGATACTACTCTATCATAAAGATCCTCACAGTCTATCAAATCACTGTAATTGGAAATAAACTGGAATGAACCCAGAAAGACGATGATGGCAGGTAGATATTCAACTACAGCTGCAGACACTTTTACTGTAGATGATACAAGCAATGGAGAACTCCTGTATCTTGTTGAAAACTTTGGTCTGTTTCTTTTCCCTAACGTCAATAAAGGGACAGTTCAGATTCTGTTTCATAGATCTGAAGAATTTGCCCTTTTTTTCTAAGGAAGAACCTTATTAAAATTTCAGTAATACTCCACCTCCTCCAATGCCTCTTGCAGGAAAAAACTGCCATTTTACATGACCAGTGCTGTACTAAGGTTTTCTGTTTTAATGTTGTTTCATAGAAAATACAGTCTTGAGAGACTGTGATTAAGTTCTTACATATGTACTCTGACAGTTTGTTCCTCTAGAAAAAACACAACAGGTTAAGCAGTTTCTAATGATACTGATCTTGCTGCTATGAAAAGGGCCATTTCCCTATCCCAATATCACAGAGACTAATAATGTTAATAAAATTATTGCAAAAGGGATTCCACATGATTATGATGGACATAGGAGATGCCTTTGGAGCAAATATTGCCTTTTTCTTTGCAAACAGACTCTTCCAGATGTCTTGGTAGGACAGCTTCTCTTCTGGCATGTATGTATATCTATATCACCCAGGGACTTGAATTTCTTAGAAAATTGCAGGTATTCATCTCCCAGAGAGCAATTTAATTTAGATATTTATATTGCCAGTGGCTGATAGCTGCTTAAGATATATACATGAGTCAGTGTCTTGTTTTGTTCTGAATTACCAAATCAATACTGTCGGGATGTACTGTTATTAATTTGGCCTAGACCTTTCAACCAGGCCTGCTTGCAAAGATTTTGGCACTTATGTAAAGCGCACTGAGTTCTGAAGGGAGGATGTAATATATATTTTGCTAGTCTCTCAACTGTCTACTTTCTTTGTGCCGCAGAGAGTTGACTAAAAGTTTGCATATATATATTTTATCCACTGGGAATGAAAACTTCCTGTGCTTCAAAGATGCATAAACATAAATTTCCACTTTTATTACCAACTCCTTACAGTAAGGATTAACTAATACTTGTATGCAAAAAGTTTTCTATGGAGCAGAAAATTGCATTGGAAATTATATCCAACGGGTTCTTCATAGTATTGCGGCGTTTGGTTTTGTATACAA
>VYZV01004250.1:141279-151377 GCA_013401275.1 Pandion haliaetus | reverse complement strand
TCCTTCTACACCTGTTGTCTGAAATATATGATCCTGTCACTAAAAAGTCAATGGCTGACAAAAGTTAACAAACACATACCGGTATCTAAAACAGCTGCAGTAACTCAGATTCCGGTGCTTGCTAAAAACTTGCAGTAAATTTTGACTTTTTATAGATGATTGATGTGAATTGATTTGTTGGGAATTCAAGAGAAAATCATGTCCTGACACATAAGAAAATCATTAACTGAAAAATAATGTAGGTAACTTTTAGGTTATTATTCTTTAAGTGTCTTTTATTTCCTTTCTCTGATTTCTCCCTGGGTGAGGAGATGGCGGAGGAAATGAGAATCACAAGAAAAGCATAAGAATTATTGGTGGAAATGCTCTTGGCTGCACATAAAATATACTTTAAATATCACGGGGATAAACTTAAGATTGAAGATTCGATGAAAAAATTAACTCATGTAATTATTGACAACAGCTGTAGAAGGAGGGGAAGCAAGAAGTGACTTAAGAAATACCTTTCACTTTCATCTCTTTGTCCACATTTTGATATTCAGTAATCTAGCGGTCAAACGTCCAGCTGGGTTGGACTAGGTGTCTATTATTTAGCTGAGTATCCTGTTTCTGACACTAGCACTTGTATACGTTCTTTAAGAAGAGCATGTGAGCATGGCTGCCTCCCGCAGCCTTTACCCATGTATTCCTCTAATACCCACAGTTGTTTTCTGAGGATATTCCTGCTACTTCTCCTTAGTAGCTGCGTATGAATCTGCTGTCCAGTAATCTGTCTATTTTTTTTAATTTTAATTTGTTTTTTTAAACCTACTGATATTATTGGCCTCCACAACGTCTTGTGACACCACATTCCAGAAATTCACTGGGGAAAGAAGTATTTTCTTTTTTCTGTTGTAAATTGATGATTGATCTCCTACTAGTTGCAGAGATTTCCATTTAGTTTGAATATGGAGGGATTTGGAGAATAACAGTTTTGTTTTCATCCTATCCACCACCACACATTTTTGTAAAACTCTACTATATCCCTCAACCTTCTTCTGCCAAAATTGTAAAGTTCCAACCACTTTAGTCTTTCCTCGTATGGCAGCTGTTACACCTCTAACTACTGTAGAGGTACCTCATCGAAACCCTGCCTTGTCTTTCTTGAGGTGCTAAAAGCTGCACATAATGCTCACCATACAGTCTTGCAAAAGTCTTATATGTAGTAAAATTATACCCTGCCTCTATTTTCATATCATTTTTAATGAAGTACAATGTTTGCCTGACTCTTTGGTGCTGGTGTTTTAAAGGATCGATTTAAGAGAACTGGTGAGAGCATACTTAAAATCGTTTTCTTGACTTTCAACTGCTAGTTTCAGCTCCAGCATCACGTAAACACAGTTCAGATTATTTTCCCCTAGGTGCGTTATCTTACATCTGAAACTCATGAAAACTGATTCACTACCTTTTCATTTGTTCATTCCATTTTATGAGGTCCTGTGCATTTACCTTGTCATCAGTGTAAAACGTGAATTCCCGAAAGACCCTTAGTATCATTTGTCAACCTGGAGATTTTGTCACACACTGTCTTCTTCTGGTCATTAATGACATTGATGAACGAGTGCTGGTACCCAGGTAACACCTGAATAACGCTGGCACCTGAGTTAGATAGAATTTCCCTCCACTTAACCACCTATTGCTTGATAACAGTTTTTTCTCTCTACAAAAAACTTGTGTAAGTGATCCCTGTCTAGTTTAAAGACTTTCATGCTTGCATGTATCCAAAATGTACAACAGGGTGCAGCCCCTGAGGTAATATATCTTTCAATGGGATGCAGTGGTGATTAACACCCTAAATTGCTCAGCCCATAGCTCTCATGGAAGCAAATAATTTACAAATCTAAATTTGCAGGCAAAGAAAGAAATCCCATTTAATAAATGCAGACACTTTTGCAGAGAAGGTAGCAAACTCTTTAAAAAAAAGATTTAACATAAATCCATTGGTTGCTTGCTATATCAGTGAGGCCTTCAAATGTAAGCGTATAGGCTATACAGAACAGTCCATGAAGCATTTTCATTTTCTCCTGAGTGTTCCTATTTCTGTTTTAGTTCAAACATGGGTTGTCTGTAATATGGAAGAAATTAATCAAAAATTTTGTTCAGGTGCATAATGTTCAGAAGATTTCTGCCAGATTATATATTACTTTTGCTACCTTGACATTAAACAAAAGTTTATTTATCTATGATATATATATATTTGTAGAGGAAGAGGAAAATACTATTAAGAAATCAAATATATGTGGTCCTATGACTACTTTATTGCATAATTTTTGTGGAAAGCAATTAGTTAGTGGTCAAAATTATTCTGTTTATTCACTCTTACAAAAGCAGCTTTTTTTTTTTTTTAATGTATGTAATGTAAAAACTTCAGCTGGGAAGAGAATCATATCATCTTCCTCACTACAGGAAAGTAGGGGAACAGTTGTGTTCTGTCACGCAAAAAGTTGCTGAGGGCATGTGTTATATATGCAAATAAAAACATATATATGTATAATATGGTCTGTTCAGCTACAAAAGTGAATTAATATTTTCCAAAGAGCAGCATGATTGTACCTGGTAGAATTAATTCATCACTGAAATTTTACAGGGAAGAATTTCTTTTGCTATCAGCAAAACTACACTGGAATACCACTGAATCAATATAGTGAAATTCCACATTTGGATCTGCAGTGGAGCAATGTAACTATTATTGGCTGCAGAGGAAGGTGAAATTTTTGCTTTAGAAAAAAAAAGTATTGACCATTTGCACTAAAAAAAAAAATTCTTGCTTATCTGCCTAATTATTTTCTGAAATAATATTACACCAAGTGAATGTGCAAATAGTTGATTACGTGATCTTTAACATCTAGTCCTTTATTCTGTAAAAAAAGTGAGTTGAAATCAGAGCTTGAAGGAAAAAATTTGATACAAAAGAAATATGTTTTTATCAAAAGTAGTATCTGATCCTTTCATTGAAAAAGCATGCGTAAAAGAAAGAACTGCTGACAAAAGGAAATAATCTGTTTTCCTTTGGCTTCATTCTTAGAACCTTGTAACACAGTTGGATTTGTTCAGCCATGATTCCTCCAGCCTGAGCAGGTCAATGAATACTGCTAGCCGGATGCATTTACTGAGTTTCTTTACTATCAGGTTAACCACTCATACTGGGTATCTGTGCCCAGGTGCTGGTGGGGGTCTGCAGAGATGACCTCTGTGAGGAGCGGCCGCGGCTGCCCCGTGCCGGACACAGCCAGTTCCAGCCGGCTCCAACCCACCCACCGCCGGCAACGGCTGAGCCCCTCGGCCAAGATGGTGGCACCTCTGGGAAAATGGAGTTAAGAAAGGGCAAAACACCAGCACTTGGCCTTGTTGAACTTTATAAGGTTCACATGGGCCCACTCCTCAAGCCCGTCAAGGTCCCTCTGGATGGCATCCCTTCCTTCCAGTCTATTAACCGCACTGCTCAGCTTGGTGTCATTTGCCAACTTGCTGAGGGTGCACTCCATCCCACTGTCTATGTCACTATATGAAGATGTTGAACAGTACCGGTCCCAGTATGGGCCCCTGAGGGACACCAGTTGTTACTGATCTCCCTTTGGAAATTAAGCTATTGACTGCAATGCTTTGGACATGGTCATCCACTCAATTCCTTATCCATTGAATAGTCCATCCATCAGATCCATATCCCTCTAATTGAGCAACATGGATGTTGTATGGGATCATGTCAAAGGCCTTACTGAAGTCAAGGTAGATGATGTTAGTTGCCCTTCCTTTATCAACCGACGCAGTCACCCCATCAGAGAAGGATGATCAGATTAGTCAGGCACAATTTGCCCTTTGTGAAGCCATGTTGGCTCTCTCTAATCACTTCCCTGTCATGCATATGCCTTGATGTAGCTTCCAGAAGGATCTTTTCCATGTTCTTACTGGGCATGGAGGTGAGGTGGACAGGTCAGTAGTTTCCAGGGTCCTCCTTTTTACCCTTTTCAAAAATAGGTGTCATGTTTTCATTTTTCCAGTCACTGGGGACCTTCCCTGGGTGCTATGACTTTTGGAATATGATGGAGAGCAGCTTGGCAACTACATGAGCCAATTCCCACAAGACCTTGGGATGCATCTCACTGGGTCCCATGGACTTGTGTATGTACATCTTCCTCAGAAATATAGATAAAAATAAATGAAATATGGGTAAAAATTAATGTATAAATGAAATACAGATGAAATACTGATAAAGCACATTGATCAAAAATAAATAAGCAATTTTCAAATTAATTTTAATGTCTGTATTATGTAAATATACTGATTTAAAAATAAGATTAGTATTCTTACAATTATCTAATTTCAGGCAATAAAATCCATAGTATATCAAGAAATAGCCTTATTTTTGAAACTTTTTGACTACCTAGAGCTTCCAGTGGTTGAGTTATATGAGAAACTCAAACCAAAATCAGTCAAGTTTGTAGAATCTCTGGACTTTCTTTGAAAAGTTGATAGATTCCTTTAGGTGCTTGTGTATGGATTGAATTTTGTTCAAAAGTTCTATCTTTTGACCTTAGTGCCATGTCTGAGACCCCACTGAGAGTTAGTGGCTTAGAGAAAAGTGGAATTCCTGGCCTGATCAGTCCCTGACATCCTGCTACTGCCTATGTGTCAAATTTAATGGCTTGTGACAGGTCAGTTAAAGCTAAAGAACTCAAGGTTTGTATGACAGATTGGTTGTTTATGAAGTGAATTGCTATGTGTACATAATGTAATAATTTGCATAGTTAATTTATTATTGTTGTGAGCATTACATTGGCTTGTGTAAATCATACGAGCTTGCTGTTGAGATAAAAATGGATATTGATGGATTTGTTTTGACCCTGCACAGGTTGGCCCTGACCAGAAATTTGTCTGGATGCAATTCTTTGCTGTCTGGCATCAGGTGGCAGAGTACATCTGCATGTCAGATCTGAGGATCTAAGTCAGTGGACACAGGCAAAACTCCTTAGGTCTTGATACTAGCAGAGTTCAAACTTCTGTTCACTGCTCTGGAAGAAGAAGGATGAGTAAGAGAGAGGGCTGACAGACCACCTCCATAGCTCAGTGCTCAGGGCTGTCACCAATAGATGTTGGGCGGCTAGCAAGTGCGTATATTCAAGTTTATAAATACATGCTTCAGGTAAAACAGTTTCCTCAGAAAAGACTGATAGGAATGTAGATCCAAAGCACTGATATTTAGTGCAATTTCCTGGAATGTGGGAGACAAATTTATGTCTATTTTACAAAGGGTGATTTTAAAATAGGTGTCTGATTTTATTCGGTAACCATCATAGTCACTATATCACTGGATATATAGTGGAATGCAACTTTATATTTTGTTTTCTTTCTTTTTTTCCTGGCATATAGGTATCTTAGTTTATATGTCTAATGCTGATATGGGTTTATCTCTTTTCCTGTTGAAGAGTTAGGCCTATGTGTTCCTTTTAGGTATACTGTTCAGTATTTATACTTAGATATCTCAGATAATTCTTCATTCAACTTAGTCCAGGTATTTGAATTCTTTCCTGAGCGTGTATGAACTTCCCAGAGAGCTATAAATCTGTTCTGAAATAACAGAGACATTGTGGGGGCAGTTTGGGAAAAACAGGCGGAAGAGGTGGTAGATTTTTAACGATATACCATTTTAAAGGTTACTTATTGGTTTACAATTGGCTTAAGCTAAATTAATTCTGCCTGCGGCTGAAAAGGGCTCTTTTGTGTTCTCATTCTTGTATCAGCCTTTGCAATCAGGTGAGTCAGATTGAGTTTTGGTGTTGAGCTTCTTTTCCGCCACAATTAGTTTTCCGTCATAGCTAATCTTGACTTGCTGTAGGGCCACATGACTGCTACTGCTGGCTGAAGGGAGGCAGCAAAAACTGTAGCTGAGAAAGGCGAGAGTGTTATTTTGGCAAAAATACAGCCTTATTTTGGCTTGAGCTGATCGAGAGGTAGTACCCTAAGATGTACTCAGGACTACCCCTTCATGGTCAAATAACTGTAAGCAAGCCCAAACTTTTAACCTGTGTACAGTAACAAGTATGCATCTTGTCCATTTGGGACCCTGTTATGTGTTCCCTTGCCTTTGTTACCTTTTTATTATACAGGTGTAATGAAATATATATTGGCCACCACCTTGAGGCTACTCAGAGAATGAAGCAATATAGCGCGTGGATCCTGCTTGTTAACTGCAATTCCATGTTGTGATTACATCACACCACTTTCTGAAAAGTAATGGCTTTCAGAAAGCTTCTGCAGGCTATGCAGGGTCTTTCTATTAACCTATAATATACCTATTACGTCTCAGCTCCTCTGTTTTTACTCACTCTCTCATGAACATAATCTTGCAGTTGATGCCAGTGGCAACTTTTGAGCTGGTGTTTCTTGTTTTAAGTGGGAGGCACTTACTGACAGGATGTCATCTCTTGGATTTCATTCCTTACTGTGACTCATTATAGCCTACTTTACCTTCTGTGAAAACCAGAAAGGCTACCCCTTCCTGCACAAGCCCTTTAAAAAAAAAAAAAAAAAAAAAGTTTGCTAGTGGCTATCTGGCAAGTAATACAAGGTGAGCAGCCATTTCTAGCACCTTGCTGTACATTTTAATTAACAAGATTGTGCCAGACAGATGAGGGTTTAGAAAAAAATAGCACTTGCATGAAAAATACATAGTGTATTTGCTTTAAGTTGAAGAAACAACAATCAGATGTGGCTCATATTTTTTCTGTAATAAATATAAATACATTTTGTATATAGTTAAATATAAGCCTGTTTGTATTTCCATGTCTTAAGAGTACCTTCTGCTCTTATTCACACAAATGCAAATACAGAGTAGCTTCAGTGGAGGGAGGGTGTTAGGTAAGAATCTGCCTATGTATATAGTCAACTTGCATACACTTCCAAATACATTTAAATAAATTAATCCATCATACATGTCAACAACAGCACTCTAGTGCACTTCAGACAAATGAAATGTTAAATGCTGCAAAATGGAAGCTTTCAAAATGGCACCTTCAAATTGTTATAATCAATTTTAAGCATTTTTTAAATTTCCCAAACAGAAAAAATATATAAATTTTGAAAAGCCTGTGGATTTTAATAGTCTGCCAGTCATCTTCTCTTTACTGTTTTTTCAGGTTGATCTGTTTAATTGAAATACTTCAATGTTAAATTTCTTTCAGAATAAAATGAATGAAATAACTTGGTGGTTCTGAACTGGATGTGGGCTTTCCAGCATTACACGGTGGATGTATTCCACAGAAATTACAGGGCGTTTAATGCTTATAAATTGTTAATATAGCAAATATTTCACCAATTAAAACATCAATAAATGTACATAAATATGTAGTAAGTACCCAAATACAGTTTCAATGAAGTGTCTGTCTATAATACATAATCCTGGGACCAGTATAATTTTCTCATGGCACTTGCTAAATATTCTAAACGCTCCCTGAGCTGAGCAGGAGAGAGTTGTTTAAATAAACCATATGGCATTTATATAAAATAACAACAAAGTAACCTGTAAAAGCACAGAGCACCAAGGTTCCTCAGTTTTATTTATGATTGGGGAAGGATTTACAGAAGCATGGAGAAATGTGTATAAATACCTGATGGGAGGGTAAAGAAGACGGAGAGAGGCTCTTCTCAGTGGTCTTCAGTGACAGGACAAGAGGCAATGGGCACAAACTGAAACACAAGAGGTCCATTTAAATTAAGAACGTACTTTCTTACTGTAA
The DNA here is from genome assembly GCA_013401275.1 of Pandion haliaetus. Lineage (NCBI taxonomy): Eukaryota > Metazoa > Chordata > Aves > Accipitriformes > Pandionidae > Pandion > Pandion haliaetus. Next base: position 143,605 of record VYZV01004250.1, on the reverse strand, counting down.
GGTTGGTTGAGCACTGGAACAGGTCGCCCAGGAACATGCTGTTGAGTCCCCATCCTTGGAGATACTCAAGCCGCAGCTGAATATGTTCCTGAGCAACCTGCTGTAGCCGCCCCTGCTTTCAGCATTCAGGGTTGAAGTAGAGAGACCCCAGAGACCTCTTGGAGTCCCCACTGTTCTGTGATGCTGTGAGTGTTTGCTCTCTGCCTCCATAAAGAGAAATTACATGACCTTCATCCAAGACAGACCCAGAATATTTCTCTGAAGGATTTAGGGAGAGATTTTCTGAAGCATTCATTTCCACTCAAACCGTTCACATCACCAATGTATAGCTGAGCTACATGAAGGAAATCTAGCAAGTTATAGTCACAAACCCATGCAGTGATGCCAGCGGTTGTGCAGTGCAACTTTCCCACATTCATTAACATAACTATAATTTCACTGGGTTTGAATTTCTTTTTCTCCACTTTAAATATTACTCTTCCAGTAGCTTCGTTTTACCACGAGTTTATTAAAGGAGACAAAGGAGTATCCAACTTTGCTGCCCATAACAAACATCATAAATCTTCACAGCATGTTTTAAGCAGAGAGAGTCTATTGCAATAACATCAGATATTTTAAAATCACATTTCTTATTTAATTTTTATCATATGTAAAAAAATTAACAACAACAACAAGTCCCTAAAAATGTCAGGCAATTTCAGGGAATTCTGAAAAAACTGCTGGACAAATATCAGAAGAAAAGCCTTTTAGCATTCCCAGGTAGAAAGAGAAGATCTCCTTGATGTTCATGAGCCACGAAGTGCTGAGAGTGAGAAACTTTCTGGTGAAGTATCATCATATTTCTGTCTTTTGTAGAATTCTCTAAGCCATCTGAGTGGTCATTGTCAGAGATACTATATTGGCCCCTATGGACCTCTTGTCTCATGTGCAGCAGTCTTTATGTCTTGCATAACAGATATACCAATTTAAGCCAAACTGTTTATGTCTTGTATTGATAAATAAAATCTTAAATATCCCTACTATAACTTTACAGTACACTGCTCAGCTACTTCCCAAACATTTAGCTTTCAGTTCCCTGACTGACCTTTGTGCTTGCTGAACACAAATTCTTGATATGTTAGCTTACTGGCAAAAAATAAGTAAATTAATAATATGTTTTCTTAAGACCTCTGCCAGTTGTGTTTTCTATGACTCTAAGGATTAAAAGGATAGTTGAGTATGTACAGAATCTCTGAAAGTCCATATTCTAGTTTCACATCTTATTGATCGCAGAATGAACTTACACAGGTCCCCAGTTGCAATATGGAGATTCCTCACCTATAAAATGCTTTGAAATGGGAGGTGTATGCACAAGCTGTGGAAGAGTTAAGCGAGGGGCTTCTCACTATCATTTTAGCTGTAGCCTGTAGGTGTTTATGTCCATATCTGTAAAATAAAAGTGGATCTAAAAATTTTTCAAAGGAACAACACAGCACAGCAAAGGAGCCATTCCTGAATAAAATTTTGAGTTGGAATTATTTTATAACTCCAAAGAGGAATTAGATTAGTTTGTTCTAAATTGTGCTCTATATTTTACTGTGTAATAACACAGGTTCATTGTACGTTTTAACCATGGTATCAGCTAAAGATTTTGAATTTCATAAAGACTTACAGAGTATTTTTTCTATGTCACTTCACTGGTCAGTTGTGTTAGGAGATGCCAAACCCAGTAACCTGACAGAAATGACGTTGCCACAGCTGCATGTCCCCGCTTTCAGAAAGCAACGAGGTTGAGCATGTGCTCCAGCAGACACACACACATGCACACACGTATGCACACACAAGCACACGGACAGCCAGCCTACCCTGGAGCTGGCCTCTGAAGCCCAGACCCCATGGTCTCCCCAGTCAGTTGTCTGGACCTCCTGGTCACTCCAGTACCCAACAAGCAGACCTTCTGGTCTCTCCAGCACCCAGGCCAGAATTAGGGCACCTCCAATACCTGCCTCCCAAGTCTTTTATCCTGCTCGCTGGGTAGCCCGGTCTGATGTTTCTTAGTGCTCCCGCACCGACAGAAGCACCCACACCATGCACACGCACCCCATGTCTCCAGCTGCTGACCCCCAGACACATGGCCCCTCCGACCCACGGTCCCACGCTGGGACTCAGACCCACGCACGCACACGGCGGCACAGGCTCGAGAGTCCCTCCCCCTGGAAATGACTTAGAAATGGAGTTTCGTAAGAAGAGAGGACAGACCATGCTGATCGGGTACGGAGCACAGAGTACTGACCAGCAACTGTTAACACGGGATTGTCCCTTTTTATGCCCTTGGCCAGGTCCCCAC
>VYZV01004250.1:48317-131346 GCA_013401275.1 Pandion haliaetus | reverse complement strand
GGCCATTATTGCTAAATTTTTACCAGAACCCCCCTAATAAAGACTCCCCGCCCCCCATTGCTAAAGTTATTAATTGTAATATTTGGAGATTTAAGTTCTGGACTGCAAATGTGGCAGACAGACAGCTATGTACAGGGCTGTATAAGTGAACCAGTAAATGGCAAGTGAAAATTCTAGTCTTCCCAAAGGGATATTATGCTGAAATTTACTTTGTAATGTATATTTGAACACCAAAGGAAGTTATTGACTTTGATGGTCACTTTTCATTGAGGTAATGTTACTGTAAATGCATTGATTCCAGGAAAGCTAATTTTGATTTGCATCATTTTACGAAAGATAGTAAACTGGCAATTTTACAAAGCCAATGAACTAATGCTGTAAAAGGCATTCTTATAATCTGATTTTTATTCGACAGTTTCATTCTCCCTCTCAGCTCTTTCACTTATTCCTTCTTTCTTCAGTTTGTTTTATTTTTTGGAGAACCAATTTTAATACGCTTTGTTCTTATGCCGCTTTACTATGATTCATTAATACAAAAAAATGGGATAATCTTTTCTACCCCGTAGTCTTGACTTTGACCTTTAAGGCATAAAAGTCTTTCAAGTAATAATTAGAGGCTGTGTTATAAACCTTACACTCATGCTGGGAGGAGTGGCTGCTCAGTGGAGTGAATAGTGTAATTATATATATTACTGCTTACAAATGTTCAAACAGTGATTTGCAACCTGGTTTTCATGTATGTACATTAGGGAAGATATATTATAATGTTAATATTTTTATTTCTACTTGATTGATTTCAGTTTTCTCTAATTGTTATTTTTGTTTTGCTTCTCCAGTGCCGCTGAATGCTGGTTTCTCAGTCTGGAAGAACGATTTGTACACTGGATATCTCACTATTTGCTCTAGAGTTGGCAAATTTTTGTAAAAAACTGTAACACACTAATTAGCTCTTTAATGTGAGGTATGTGACCTTTGTACATAATGAATAATTTACTGTCCTTTTAGCGATTTTTTTTTTCCCCCCAAAGTTCCATTCTTTACCAGTAGCAAAGATAGCTCCCTTGTTGTTTGTGATCACGGTGAAGGAGGTAATGGTCCCATACCCCACCGCAACTACCCACAGACTACTCAAAAAGTGGCTTATTCCCTCCTTTTAGAAGGCTCTTCAGGAAAAACTTCATTTTCTCCAGCCTGGTTGGTTTCCCTTGGTGAAAGCTGCCTTGCTGTGAGCAGTCAGGGTACGGCGCAGGCCGGCGGTTCCCCGGAGTTGGGGGCTCCCCATGGAGGGTCCGTCAGGGCAGGGCCTGGCAGCCAGGGCCCGTCCCACCGCCCCAGCCAGGAGCAGGGTGGCCAGGGGAGCACCGGGGCAGCCCCGGCTCCGGGCAGCGGGCACCTCCGCGGGGATGGGGATGGGGATGGGCTGGGATGTCGGCTCGTGGGCTGGCTGGGATGTGTGTGGGGGGGGCTGCAGCCCAGGCTGGGCCTATGGTGGAATCCAGCTGAAAGCAGCTCCTGGGGAACTTGTACCAGGCAACCTAAAAGTATTCAACGCATAAACCAGTTGCTTTTTTCTAATAGAGAACAGGCAGGGTTTGAGGAACAGAAAAAAAGCCAGGGCAGGTAGGTGAGGGAGATAAACATGAAATTCAACTTGACTTATAACAAAATGGAACACGTTGATTTTTTTTATCACTATGTTAACAGGAAAATTCTGAAAAATACTGACCATTCCTTAACTACACCAAGGGCTTGAAGCACTGGTCAAGTGAAAAATATTAGTGAATTTCAACCGTGAATTTTACTTACTTTTTCTGAGGCGATGCCTATCTTTTTCAGTTATCTTCTGCTTTTCTCACTACTCAACCCGCTTTTCTAATTAGCTGCTATTAATATCTTTGATTGCAAATAGATTACCCTAATCAAACAATATACTTTTATTTACCTACAGACATAATAGAAAAGCTCAGCATTGTAACCGAACATGTTCTCCGTTAGACAGACCAAAGGTTCAACTATTGCCTAAGAGTTCACCAGCCATGTCATCTCTTTATGACTTTATTAGTCAAAACATGAAGGTTTCAGTAAGGGCTACCTGAGTAAGCATCACCTTTGCACTTTTGCCTGCCATTATTAACTATTGCGCATTTAATGTACAAAGCTGTAGTTGAGATAACAAAAATGAATTTGGTACTATATAAATCACCGCATTGTTTGTTATTGCTCTTTGGAATGAAGTGACCTTAATTTTACCATCTGTTATTCACAGACATTTTCCCGGAAGAAATACTGAAGCATCCTAGTTTCAAACCTTTATAAACGTCCTTCGACACTCACTGCCTCGTAATGCTGCTTATGTATTTCAATGTTAGTCACCGCTCTTCAGAAATGAAAGAAATGTTCTGGGAAACAAAAGAAAAAAAGAAAAGCTGTTCACAATTTTTTGTCCACATAAACACATTAGAAATGCTTTTTGTGTCCTTTTGGTATTCAGTAATTGTCATACTTGGGCAGTTGTTCTCTTTGATCAAGTATTGTTATATAACATCACAAAGTTGTTCTCAGAAGATCTGGTGTGGAGGTTTCCACAAATAATGGATATTTTTGCTGATAGGAATTTCTTCATCTCATCCTGCTTACATAACACATGGACATGGCCCACTTGGGCATCAAAATAAGAAGTGGGGATGACTGAAACTTTTCGACACGAATATTCGGTTTAATCTAAATAAGGTAATACACCTAGTTCTTACAAAACACTTTTTGTAAGTTGTTTTCAAAGGTCTGTAACTGCTAGTCCTTTTTGTTGGAGGAAAAAAAGCAGGTACAAGTGACCTGTCTGGATTTACTCTGCCATCTTACAAAGTGACAGGTTCTATCAGAGGGCTGTTCATCCCTGTCCATTAGCTATAGGTGGAATGTGAATGATAAACTTATCCTAGGTGTCTCATTATTAGTTTCATAAACAGAATTTCACAAAAACTCACAGAACACCACTAGCAGATGTACAAACCTTATTGATCCTCTAGGCCATATCCATGATCTCACTGACCTCTTTCAATTAAAAGTAAACAAGGGAAAAAAGTTTCCAAATTATTTTTCTTTTTTTTTAATTAAACTTTTAACTTAAAAAAAAAGTTTTAAATTTTTTTCTGGTAAACAGTTTTAAAAATATAAAACTCGGATTATGTCATTGGCCACCCTTTTCGTTGATAACGTTTTTAACTGGTTACCATGTTGTTCACAGAGTATTTGCTTGCACGATAGCACAGGAAAGTACTGGATTTCCTCGTATGGGAACAGCTATGAAACTCTGTATTAATGACAGTCAAAGTTGCTTCTCCTAGTGTTATAGCTCAGGTAGGGCTATGTATTAAAATGACAGGAAAACTTTGACCCCCTCTTTGCTGGGCGGCGGACGAACACGCTGGGTCGACTCAGTGTGAGTGATAAAGCGTAGTTCACTTTATTAGCCCGAATAGCGCTTATTTATACAGTTTAGGTTAACACGAGTTAACTTCTGATTGGTTTAAGCAACTAGATGCACACGGGTTAACTTCTGATTGGTTTAAGCAACTAGATACGCACGGGTTAACTTCGGGTTGGTTTACGATACTCTTCAAGGTCGCAGTGTCCTTGCTGTTTTACTGTTGTCAGTCTGACTTGCAGTTTCAGCTCGGACTCGCGGCCTAGTCTTGCTACTTATACTAAGTTCAGAACAGGCTCTGCTCGTACAACTGTTCTGTGGATTCATGTCCTTGTTCTCTGAGCCATTCTCCAACACCTCTTCTCCTCTTTTCTCCACTTATTCATGACATATGTTTCAGAGAAACTTGCAAATCCTTAGACATAAAAAAAAAGGTTCTGAAATGCATGCAATAAGCAAGGCAATCTTATTGTTGGTTGTATTTACAAAAGTTCATTTAAAATACACTGTTTCTTTAAGAATTCTTTTTTTGGTTGATGCGCTTCTACCAAACTGCATCATCTGAGTTGTCTACAACTGAAAATTGGTCAAAAATAATAGAATTAATGTTTGAATGAAAGATAAAGACTGCCAGATAATGTGAGGCCCAGTAGATGAACAGGTGACTGACTACCTTTTATCTACTTCTGTGGTCAATAACATTATGTTAATGTTCAGTATCTAACGAGGGCTTTAAATTTTTAAAAAAACAAGGTTAGAGAACTAGTCTCTCAAATGTACTTGAAAGTTTGAGTGCAGTCAGTTCAAAAACTCCTTCGTATAAATATGTAGGTATGAAATAATATTTGTGATGCAAATTCTGCAATACAATAGGAAAATGATATGTTTGTAAGTGTCCTAATCAGCATTTCCTGCATGCAGGCAATTTAGTCTATTCTCAAATGTATAACCAGTAAATCTTTATAGCCTATGATCAGAAGCTTAAAGACTATTAATAAAAATTCACTTTATGCATCACCTAAATTAGAATCATTCTGGATCAGAATTATTAAAATAGATTTCACAAAACCCAAATAGCAAAATTCATTAGAAAAACTTATTGGAAGAGCGCAAATTCTACATTAACTAATTACCGGTTACTGTCTCATTTTGTCATTCCATTGAAGATATAAGCTGGTATACCAAATTTTCACTCATTAAGTAATTTGGTAACAATAGCACAATTCCGAACATGAACATTAATTACAGAATCATTCTGTAAGTGGAGAGATCATTTTAATCTGCTTAGCTCAACAACATACAATGAAAGGCATATGAAGTTTAATAAAAAAAATACTGGCATCATATACCAATTTTCCCGTATTTTGTTAGAATTGGCATCACAAAAATCAGCATAATCTCATAATGATGTACAAGGAGGCTGAAGGAACTGTGTCTGTTCAACCTGCAACAGAAGGCTGAGATGGGATCTTGTTGTCTCTTGTTGTCTCCAGCTACCTACTAGAAGGGTATGGAGTGAAGTGAGGCTCTTCTCAAGGCTGCACAGCGATAGGACAAGAGGCACCAAACACCAGTTGGAACACAGACAATTACAAATAGATACTGCGAAACCCTTTTTCACCATGAGAGTGGTCAAACACTGGAAAGGGTTGCTCAGAGAGCTTGTGGAAGGTCCGTCCCTGGAGATACTCAAAACTCAGCTGGACATGGCTCTGAGCAGGCTGCTTTAATTGGGTCAGCTTTGAGCAAGGGGTTGGATGAAATGACCTCTGAAGATCTACTCTAGCCTGAATTATTCTATGATTCTAAAGTTTTCAGAGTTTTCGTATTTTTACTTTTAACCTCAATTAAAGAAAAATTTATATAAACCTGGATTTGTTTAGCCGTAGTAGTGGCCACTAGTGTTCTGGACTTCTTAGAATAAGGAGGATTTATAAATGAGTACAGTCACATTTTATGGATCCCAATACTTTTCAGAACTGAGACGGTTATTACTCAATTCATGGCTAGAAGTAAAACTCCAGTGTCTGCCCAGACATGCTTCTAAATCTGTATTTAGGCACATGGAGAAAGCCTATTTCAAACTTTAAAGTTAATTTTTAAAAGCTGCAAGTAACTAACAGCCTTCACTATGGTCAAATTTATCAGGATTGGGCTAAGGTTAGATGTAACCTTGAAAATTTAGTAGATATGTCACTCTTCACACAGAAACTCTTTTTCTACCTTTGTTATATAGAAGTATCTTGCAATTCATTCCAATAACCTACACTGCAAATCAGAGATACAGTGATATCATATTCTGTCTTATAATTTCTAAGCTAAATACTACAGTCATTATATTGCAAGGAGGAAATACAGTGTACTGTCACTTAATGCTGTTTTGCACATGAAAAGAATGTTCTAAGGAGCAGCTAGAAATCATTGTCACTAAAAAACCATCAGTGATACCAAAATGCTGCATTAAGGTAATCAGTAAAAAGCACAGAGACAATAAGATGGGAACATTCATTATTTAGTCACTTGATTTTTTTAACAATAATGCTAAAAATAAAAGATTATAACTATATGAATCCTGTAAATACTGTATCATATATTGTTTATTTATTTATTTTATAAAGTTATGAATGTTTCATTGAGAATCATTATCCAAACATTTTGTTAGGGAAAATATATATTCTAGGCATCCATATGTCAAAGACACAGGTTGCTCATTCTTGTCATATATATATATACATGTATGTTATAAGTATAGTAAAAAAGCATGTTAAAATATGTTACTCTTCTGGCTTTAACAACAAAATTGCTATGAAATATGTGATAAGGGAGCAATTTTATCTTGTTGCCACTTAAATTTGAACATTTCTAGGCTCTCCAAATTATGGGTAATTTTGCCACACTCTAGAAATACAACTGGGTAATGAAATATTTATTTCAAATAAACCAACACAAAGTAGCCAAAGTCCACATTTATTTCAAATTTCATCAGATTTATTTGGTTAACTTTTTCTCTGCTGAAGCTCATAAATAATTAAGTTTGCTATGATATATTTGCACCATCTGTGTAGTTATAGTCTGTATCTTTGCATGGGCTGATTGTGAGGAAAATTATTTTAGTTTCAGACTGAACTGGTATTAACAAACGCATAATGCATTTAACAAATATATAGTACATTCACTATACTGATTGTGTCTTTTTTTCTTTCATTTACAAATATTTCTGAAAATCGACACATAAAGAAGCAAAGACTGACAGTTAAAAAAGGAGAGTGGAAAGTAAATAAGGGTAGGGAAGTGAGATTCCAAATTCTTGCACAATTTTCAATTTGCAAATATTTACAATCACATTGAACATTTTGTTAACAACATTCTTTGAAAGTTAATATTTCTGAATTATTTAGCAAGCTGCAGGGTAAATAGAAAAAGACTTCAAGAAGAGTTAGAGTTAAAGTCTTACAGTTTGGGATTTTCTCTCAAAAATCAGAAAAAACTATGAAGTTTTTTTCAGAACTATTTTATTGGGTTTACATGGCAAGGTCTTGGTAGCGGGGGGGGGGTGGGGACAGTGACAGGGGTGTTTTCTGTGAGAAAACACCAGAAGCTGCCCCCATCTCAGACACAACTAGCTCCAGCCAGCTCCAGGATGGACCTACTGTTGGCCAAAGCTGAGCCCATCAATGACGTTGGTTGCACCTCTGATAACGTATTTAACGAAGGGTAAAATATGCTGTGCAATGGCAGCTGGGATAGAGGAGTGAGAATACGTGAAAGAAACAACTCTGCAGACACCAAGGTCAGTGAAGAAGGAGGGGGAGGAGGTGCTCCAGGCACCAGTCTGTGGAGGGGACCATGGTGATGCAGGTTGTCCCCTCCACGGTGGAGCAGGTATCCACCTGCAGCCCCAGGAGGAGCCCATGCTGGAGTAGGTGGATGTTCCCTGAAGGAAGCTGCAGCCCATGGGAAGCCCGTGCTGGAGCAGGCTCCTGGCAGGAACTGTGGCCCCATGGAGAGGAGCCCACGCAGGAGCAGGTTTTCTGGTAGGACCTGTGACTCCATGGAGGACTGACACTGGAGCAGTCTGTGCCCAAAAGACTGTACCCCACAGAATGGACCTACGCTGGAGCAGTTCATGAAGAACTGCAGCCCCATAGGAAGGACCCATGTTGGAGAATTTTGTGGAGGACTGTATGCTGCGGGAAGGACCATATGCTGGAGCAGCAGAAAAGGAGAAGAGAAGAAAGAGGAAGGAATGGCAGAGACAATGAGTTATGGACTGACTGCAATCCCCAGTCCCCATCCCCCTGCACCGCTTAAGGGGAGGAGGTAGAAGAGTTGGGAGTGAAGCTGAGCCCGGGAAGAAGGGAACGGTGTGCGGAAAGGTGGCTTTAGATATGTTATTTCTCATTATCCTACTTAGTTTAATTGGCAATAAATTAATTTCCCCATGTCGAGACCGTTTTGCCCGTGAGGGTAATTGGTAAGTGATCTCCCCGTCCTTATCTTGACCCTCAATTTTTTATTTTATTTTCTCCCTCCATCCTGTTGGGGAGGGGGAGCGATAGAGCAGTTTGGTGGGCACCTGGCAGCCAGTCAAGTTCAACCCACTACAACTATGAACCAGTTCTATTTTGCATGCTTTCCAGTAAAGAAATTCATGTTTATTAAAAAAGAGAAGTAAGAACTTTTTACTGATAGCTAGGAAAAATAATGGCAGCTTTCTTCTGGCAACTGGTAGGTTGCAAAAATACATGACTTTAACCTTAAACATACTTTGTCCAAATAAAACAGCAGAAGGAAAAGACTTCTTGCTATTATTGTGAAGGCCAATAAATGAATAATTTAAGAGTCATTAAAAGAAGAAAGAAATCCTAAATCTGAAAGCAACCTAAATCTGTCGGTTTAGTGAAACGTAATTCATAGCCTCTCTGAAATTGTTATCATTATTGAAGGAACAAAGCACACCAGTTCACAGCATGATTCAATGTGATGGCAATGGTTGCAGTGATGGCAATGTGGAAAATAGTGTGGAGGGGAAGATGGAAAAGCTGCAGTTCTAAATCACATAGATCACAATCAAATTTTAGCACAAAATCCTAAAACCAGTTTTAGCAGAGCTGGCTTATGACGTATTCTCTTTGGAGCACTGTGTTCATAATCGCTGTCAGTATCATACTTACCACTACTGACTTTTTCTTAATCCTTTATTCATGGCTTTCATTAGGTTTTGGTATCTCTATGATTACGAGTTGTGTTGCAAATCACAATGGCTTATTTTTCATGTCTTCTTTCCCAACTTCTGGAACTATTTTCATTCTCTTTTCAGTACTAAATGTGGAATACCTCAATCTGGAGTCTCTACACTTTCAGCCAAAATATTTCAGTATTTAGTAAAGATTAATTTCTCTCTGAAAAGATTGTTTCACTTATGTCCTCAAGACATCTAGAGAATTCCTCATTTTTTCATGTACCCTTGTTTATACAAGTTAGATAACTGAAGTAAAAAACAGCCAATCAGAACATTTCAGCAAAGCAGCAGCCTACACATGAAAGATTGAAGTCCGAGTAAGGGAAATTGAGAGGGGTAGTTCAGTAAAGAATTTGGATAAAGGTCACACATACCAAGTAAGTCAAAGGATGCATGTGTTGAAGACTGAAAGCACTGAAAAAATTGATAACTGTGTTAAGATCTGTTTTTCAGTCCTTTTTGAGGCCATTGGAACAAGAAACAGTAAGAGGTGCTCAAGACTTGCTCATGAGCAACAGCACACAAAAATAAGTGTATATAGAGACATGTACTGTCTGAAAGGAGTGTTTCAGTACACCCGGAAACAATGTGATCATACAACATATTTCATTTAAGATGGTCATACTGACAGGGCTTGGGCTGTGGTAGGTTTTATGGTCCAATAATGGACGGATTTGGAGGTTGAAACACATTAGCTATATTCTTGTCATTTTGATTCCCCACAGACTCTTCAGTGATGCATGTTTCCACATCTGTAAGTACCTCATGCAGGTTTCTTACCATTTACATAGAAATTGAAGCTGAACAGCATATAAGTAGCAGTGTTATGAGATATTTCTTGTTTTATTTCTATCGCAGCTGTTTAATGACTTGTATTATTTTCTTATTTTACATAGATGATGTAGTTCTGCTTGCTTTATCTCCACTAGGCCTGCAGCAATCTCTGGAAGTTTTTCTGCTAAGCTTATAGCTTAGATTCACTGAGAATTATAAGAAGACCAAAGTTACTGTCTTTAACTCTTCTAGAATTAGTCACGTATATATATGCCTTACTCAGCAGTGGGGTGCAACTGAGTGTCTGGGGAAAAGGTACATTAACCAAAGTAAACAGATATTTCTTTTAATTTTGGCAAAGAATGCATGCCCCTCCATTTATAGAGTGGATAACTTCATAACTTTGTCATCTCTAATGTTTCCTTTTGCTTGTTCTACAGGCATACAGAAAACACTAAGGTGATGCCTTTTTGAATTTTTACTTTAACTTTTATAGCCATATGTAATATTATATGCTCCCACCCTACATTTTTGGTTTTAATACTATTTATTCAACTAACATGGAGTAATTGCAATTTGAAAAAAGAAATTAGTTTTCCATTTTATTATGTACTCTCATATCAAAACTTGGTACTATTTTAAGATGTAAAGTATAGTTATTAAAATAAATGCTGTTAACATGTTAAAATCACTTTGTTAAATATGGGTTTGCTTTATCTGGTTTCAGAATCTTTTCTTATTTCAATTATGTTTGGCAATTCTACATGTTTCATTGCTCTGTTCCGTTCTTATGTTGAAAAAACCTCCTCATTTTTTATATAAAATAAATTCAATGTTATGAAGAAGGAAAGACTAAAAAAGCTTATTAGCTGCAACCTGCTATTTATCAGCATCTTGACATACACTACACCAGCAAATAAAAAATATACATGGCTTTTTCACTACCAGATAACTAACTATTAAATATTCTAGGCTTCCATATGCTACCACAAGGAGAAACTACAGAAGAGCTGAAGACTTTTCTTATTGAGAATCTCTTTGTTCATGCTTATAAAAGTGCCCTGTAAAGAGCTGGGAAAATGCCTGTATTAAATTTTAATTAATATTATCTGTGACCTTTTTTGCTCAGTTTTATATTTCTGCCTGCCTGAAGGCATAAAATTAAGTCAAAGGAATCCTTATGTGTGTTTAAAAAAAGGAAAAAAAACCCCAAACTATCAAGAAAATAAAAGAAGAGAGTGAAGCGATGGGCCATGTAGCTTGAGGCTATGAATAGATCCTTTCTAGCTCCCACCCTTCTAAGAGCATTGTTCTGCAAATGCTGGGATGTGAGATCAAAATTTATCAGTCTCTTGAAAGGCTGAGGTACTTGAGAGAAACTGTGCATGCCGCAAATCAGGCAAGGCTGTTTTCCCAGCAAAAAGTCTAGGACCTGAAAGAGTTCTGCATAAAAATGCTAAGTTTAGCTGAAGAAATAATCTTATAGGGTCTTTTTAATTCTAAAATTTTAAGCAATGATAATTTCTACTGTTTGTGGGTCATTACCATTTTAAATAATTATTTTGGGGGTGGCGTAGAAGTCTGAAACAAGAAAAGAAGAAAGAAAGGGAAAAAGTCAGGGAGGGAAAGAGAGAAAGCAGTTATTTAATTACCTTCTACTATAGTGTCACCCAAAGGTATAACCCCTCTTTGAGACTAATCTCAGTTGAGCCTCCTGAGATATTTTTATTAATACCAACAAAAGGGAGGCTAGGACGGTAACTTCAATTGTAAGAAAACTGGAATAAGGACCCATTTACTATGACATAGTTGAGAGATTATCAGTGAAAGAACATCCTTGGCTTTGATAATAAAATTCCAAATCAGAGAGGACTGTAGATTAAACAGTACCTTCAAAAAAAACAGTCACAGAATTATTCATAGCACAGTTTGATAAACACATGCAATTTTCTCTAAATTTTGTTGTATGTTTTCTATATAAATAGAATTATAACTTTGTTCTATACTGTTTATATGAATTTTTGTTGTATGTTCTGCAAGTTTGCAGATGACACGACTGGTAGAGTTGACACGCTAGAGGGAAGGGATGCCATCCAGAGGGATCTTGACAGGCTTGAGGAATGGGCCCATGCAAACCTCATGAAATTCAACAAGGCCAAGTGCAAGGTCCTGCACATGGGTCAGGACAATCCCCAGTATCAGTACAGGCTGGGAGACGAAAGGATTGAGAGCAGCCCTGCGGAGAAGGACTTGGGTATGCTTGTAGATGAAAAATTGGACATGAGCACCAGTGGGTGCTCGCAGCCCAGAAAGCAATCATATCCTGGGCTGCATAAAAACCAGCATGGTCAGCAGGTCGAGGGAGGGGATTCTGCTCCTCTACTCTGCTCTCGTGCAACCCCACCTGCAGTACTGCGTTCAGCTCTGGGGTCCTCAGTACAAGAAAGACATGGACTTCTGAGAGCAGATCCAGATAAGGGTCATGAAAATGATCAGAGGGCTGGAGCACCTCTCCTGTGAAGACAGGCTGAGAGAGTTGGGGTTGTTCAGCCTGGAGAAGAGAAGGCTCTGGGGAAACCTTATTGTGGCCTTTCAATACATAAAGGGGGCTTATAAGAAAGATGGAGAAACACTTTTTACCAAGGCCTCTACTGACAGGACAAGGAGCTATGGTTTTAAACTGAAAGAGGGTAGGTTTAGACTGGACGTAAGGAAGAAATTTTTTACGATGAGGGTGGTGAGACACTGAAACAGGTTTCCCAGAGAAGTTGTGGATGCCCCATCATTGGAAGTGCTCAAGGCCAGGTTGGATGGGGCTTTGAGCAACCTGGTCTAGTGGAAGGTGCCCCTGTCCATGGCAGGGGGGTGGAACTGGATGATCTTTAAAGGTCTCTTCCAACCCAAAACATTCTATGATTATATGATTTTGATGAGACTATTAAGATTTTAAAAAGATTCACAACAGTTTTTCTCTACATGAATGGCCTGTTCCCTTTCCTCCAAGAAAATATTTCTGACTGCAGCAAAGGTCAAATTCTGGTGAAATTTAAGTAGTTATATTATTACATTCTTAATATATTCCACCCCCTCCAAAGAAAAAAATAGAAAGAAAAAAAAAGGAATTATTTAAACCAGACATCAGTGACAAAAATTCACATGCCTTTAGATTTTGAACCAATGACAAATTTTACTCAAGATCTGATCCAAATAGCAATGGCTGTATTTTGTGCTTTCGTTTTATTTCTTTCACTCTATAGAATGATGTATAATCTGATTCTCAAATAAGATTTGAATTTGGTTAAAAGTTTCAATGTTATGGCAGGCAATTTGACTATACTCTTAACCTCTTTTTGTCATTTCTTCCAGCGATTGTGGAGTATGACTAAGGCCATTAGGAAATGCAGGGTTTAGAGCACAGCAAGCCCATCGCTCTCACATTTTCAGTCTTTTAAGCAAATCCCTGACTGCAGTTTCAAGTGGAGTCCTTAGCTTTCTCCCTTTAAAGACACAAGTACTCTCAGTAATCCACCCAGATCCCCTGGTTGGCTGCCATCATCCACATAAAGGAAAATCAGTCAGTCTTGGAGGTCATGACTGCGATCTTGATCACATGTACATTATATGATTGGGAAACCAGGTGAAATTCCTTCTTCAAGGATGACATATTTGTGAGAATACTTTAAAGGCAAGTACTTAAAAAAAAAAAAAAAAAGCTTAATAAGAAGAGGCTTTTCACAGGAATTACATGGCATTGTTGCTCAAAAGAAGTTATCAGCTTATGGGTATTTAGAGTTAGTTAAATGCATAGCTAATCTTCTAACCCTAATACATATTTAAAAAGCAATATGGAAATTAAGTCATTCAACTTTATTTAAATTTAAGAAGAGTTATGTGACAAAAAGTCTGTGCAAGCCAGTAGATATTAGCTCCTAGTATTCAAATATGAAAAGGATTTTCATCGGCTTTGTTTTACTTGATTTAGCTGTGACAGCAGTTTCTCAAATTGACTAGGTGTCTGTGGCTAGTTTGATTTACTTTTGCTTATCTTTTTGTGGCACAATGACAATTTTGTGTAGGTAGCAGTAACAACCAGTTATCCTACATAAAATGAGATATTTATGACTTTAATGCAATGAAGTAGTGTAGAGAAACACAGGCCTGGTACAGTCATGGAAGCCTTGATAAGCAGAGACTCAGGATTTGGTGTAGAGGGACACAGGCACGGGAGGATAGAAGATAGGACACAGGCAGATAAATAATAATAGAACTTTGCTTAAATATATATAAATATTCCTTGAAGGATTAAGTCTTACATTTCAAGTAAATATTGCAAATATTTTAAACCAATATTATAGATGATACATCAGAATAATTCTGCTCTTGAGTAATATGCTGGCTAAAAAGAAAAAAAAAAGCAAAACTCAAGGCTATGACTGTCTGTTAAAACTAAAAAATAATGTGTATAATTATTTAAAGAATGTATGAAGGAATTATCTGAATCTCAAAAAATGCAGCCATAGTTGATCTTGGTGAAGATACAGAAACATGTGTTTTAGTTTTTCAACATTGCCTGGAGCTGCTGAGGGAGAAATGATTCTTTTAATTTCATCTTTTGATAATGTATATCAGTGTTTGGGAATTTTGACATGCTATCTTCAGACATTTTCTCATACTCTGCTAGAATAAGCTTATTTTACATTTGGGAACAGACTGGTAGAAATGAAGTAAGGACTTGTGTGGAGAACAAATAATGGAGGGGGATGGGAACAAGAAGCAACACAGGATGAGTCATGGTATAAAAAAAGAGGACATCTCAGACACACAGTATCACTGGCCTGAAGGGAAGTGCATATACTTGATGAGAAACAAATCATTATCTACCTAACCATCCATTTTTGGCCATCAACATTTTCTTCCCAGTAGAAAATTTAAATGGAAATATAGAAGTACAATTGTCAGCTTAAAAAAAAGAAAAAAAAATCACATTCCTTAACAATAACCACATAATGTTAATTACAAAACAAACATTTTCCACCTGCTGAGATTTCTACTCTCTGGAAAATATCTACGGTGTCTCCATTACTACTTCTGAAAACTTCTGACTTTAATTGGGAAATACTTTTCACTAATGCTTTGCACAAAATGTTAACAGATGCATTTTCCCCAAACATTAAATATCAATCTATTTTATGAATGTACAAAAGTATTCAGAACTGGTAATTTCCAGAGAAACTTATAGTTACTTGGGGAAACTTAACAAACCAGCACAAAATTCTCATCCTACAGGACTCAATGAAAATTTTATCACTTCATTCATTGCAAAGATAATTTATGACTCATTCATCTTCTTTCATGCTGGCCACTGCATAGATATTCCTCCACTCCCTAAAACATCCTGATCCTCTTATATTAAGGATAAATTCAAATTGGATTTGATCATTAAAAATCTCATCATATCTTAGTTTCATTCTGTGTCTATGTTCAGTTTCATTTTGATTCTCTTGTTAATCACATAGATTTTCCTAAATATGCAAAGGCCGTGAAGGTTTGTCACTGGACTATATTTTGACTCCAGAGTACTGGACCTGGTTTTCAAGTAAATGCGGTGGTTGACCTTGTCTGGCTGCCAGGTGCCCACCAAGCTGCTCTCTTACTCCCACTCCTCAGCAGGACGGGGAGAAAATGAGATGAAGAAGCCCTGGGTTGAGATAAAGGCAGTCTAAGGAAAGAAGGCAAAGGCTGCACACAGAAGCAAAGCAGATACAAAAGATTTGTTCTCTACTTCCCATCAGCAGGTGATGTCCAGCCACTTCCTGGGAAGTAGGGCCTCAGTACATGTACTGCTTGCTTCGGAAGACAAACGCCTTAATAACGAAAGCCCCACCATCTCCGCCTTCCTCCTTTCTCTTAGCTTTTATTGCTGAGCGTGACTTCATATGGTATGGAATATCCCTTTGGTCAGTTTGGGTCTTCTGTCCTGGCTACCAACCTCTTGCCCACCCCCAGCCTGGTGGCCTTGCGGGGGAGCTTGGAGAGACAGCCCTGCTGCGGTGTGAGCACTGCTCAGCAACAGCCAAAGCACTGGTGTGTCATCAGCACCATTCTAGCTACAGATAAAAGCAAAGTGCTATTGGGCTGCTGTTGGGAAAGTTAACTCCAGCCCAGCCAGATCCAATCCAATCTCTACCCCTTATTCCATACCATTTGTGACATGCTCAGGTCCCACATAATTTGATACATTTACATAACTTCTGACCATCCAATTGTATCTGTTTCTCATTCCTAAAAACCCGTCTTACCAACACTTATAAAATATACTACATACTTAGACCATCTTTGTATCCAACATACATTATAGATTCTCATTAGCTACCCTGTGCGTTAACAGATAGGTATTATTTCCCCATTCTGTGGGTCCCTGCCACTCCACAAAATGTCCATAAGAACAGGCTACGACTTGGGCCCCATGTGTCACGGTGGTTGCTCTGGACAGGAGAAGCAACGTGTTTGATTGTTGGGTGCCAACACCAGCTTGGTTTGGGTCATTGCTGCACTCACCCAGTTCCTTGCAAAGCTCACTCTTCCGTCAGTTCAGGTCATTCCTGATACATTTCTTCCTAGAACATACAACTCGCATCAGTGGTTATTCTCCCCCAAGGTTAAATCTCTTTAAGGCACACACCAGATCTCCCTGTTCCTGCATTACCCACCAAGTACACCCAGGTCCTTGAGCAAAGACAATCCTAGGAATGGGCTTGCCTTTTCCCAAGGGAAGACCAACCCACACTGCCTTCTCCAGCCACTGCCTTGTGTGCACTACAGGAACCTTATCTCCTCCCACAGTATGGAGGGGCTCTCTTTGGGCAGGACCCGGACAGTTAGCAGATAGTCTGGTGTTAACTAACCAAGTGCCCTCAGGAGAAGGTACTTCAAGGACCTTAAAGGGTACTGATGGACTTTTGGTGTAGCCACCATGAATACAGAGAAGATTAAACAGTTGTCTACCTTGCCTGGCCTCTCCATTTGAAACATTCACCATGCTAATGGCAAATGTTTCAAATAATGGATTTTTCATGTGCCATAAATGTATGGCCTATTACTTCAGTATCTGAGTTGATAAACACAGAACTTGAGCACCTGGTTCAGAGAACACATGGAATTCACAGTCCTGGATCTGGCACCTTCTTTCTCTGTACCACAAATGGAGAGTGTCAGGTGCTTAATGATAGAACATGTACAACCAGAGCATCAAATGAGGGGACACTCAGTCCCGTAAGTGGTACAAAAGCAACCACTGTAAATTGTGATGTGGGGAGGTGAAAAAATGAATATATTCTCATAATTCTGATTAGAATTTATAATACAGCCCATGAACATTCGAATTTAAAATTAAACCAAGGAAGTTGTTAAAATCATATTATATGCTGATAACAGGCTATGATAATGAACAATCCTGAGACATCAGCTTAGCGTGATTGTTCAACATTTTGAAATATGGCTTTATTAGGAATAAATCAGGGATCCTTTGTGTATAGGATGCAGAAATCCACTCTTGACAGCTGCCTATTTAAATTTTGTGAAGCTAAGATGAGCCATCTAAGGCATATTTAGAATCACATAAATATAGGAACCTAAGATGTCTAATCCCATCTTGGCTCTCCTACACTTTCAGGTTTAACTATATGAGTAAGTATTCAGGTGCCTAAATGTTTTTGCTGCTTTCAGTCATAATGAAACACTGATTATGCCAGTTAGAAGCATGTTTTATTTTTCTAGTGTGTACAAATTATTAATGACATTTTCCTATCAGAAATTATTCTCACTGGGATGTCAAAATCTAATCCTTAATGCATTGTATACTGGTGAATCTGGGAGGACACATGAAACTCAGTCACAGTCAGTCTACATGAATCAATCGCTCAAATTAGGACCTGAAACGTTGTTCCTATAAAAACTGAATGGAGCCTTATATTATTCATTTGCAGTATCTCATGTAATTCCATGTACATTGGAGTAATTAAGTATTGGGTAGTACTAGGGTGGTCCTAATTATCTCTACTGGAAATCAATGAGTACTACAGTCTTTATTCTAAGAAGAAAGTAATAAATAAAGCTGTGTGCTGGTTGCCCATATGTATTTGCATAAGGAAGAGCAGAGGGCAGAGTAATAAATAGCAAACACCTACAAAATATTTTTTATCAAATTTCACTTTTGTTTCTATTTTGGCATTTAAATTATTACCTGAACAGATGTAAACATCTACAAAGTACACACCTACATTTGAGTTAGTTGGCTAGACTGTTTACAGTCAGCAGAGTAAAGCTGGTACTTTTATAATGTTATTCTTCCCATCCAAGAGCAAATGTTTAAAATCAAATGGTTTACTCGTTTGAAAGTGCCACCTTCTCTTCTCTGCAATAAGAATACAAAAACTTAACTCAGAAGACAGGGGAAGTTAGCAAAATTAGTCCTATCCTCACAGATTAAATCCATTATGTGCAAACAGCCTTCTAACCATATATTCCAATAATGGGATGGGATTTGCTGTATACTTCCATTTTAACTGACATATCTAAAGCGATGTGGCTGATTGGTATTTCTGAGTGAGTGAGGGTGATCCTTCTGAGCCCCAAATCCTCCTTACTTCAGGGTGAGAAGTGGCTGAACTCACAAACAATTGTGCTATCTCTAGACATAAGATTTTCATACATAGTTGACTATCTTTAATACTATCTCACTGTCATCTGTAGATATTAAAAGTACTTCACAAGGATGATAAAATTGTCATCACTTTAGATGAAATAAAGTGATGGTGGGGAAATTAATTAAACAAGGAATGGAAATATATGCAAGAAATTGGGATTTTAGGAAGCAGGTTTTTTTTTTTTTGTAATTGCCTCTGATGGTGCATATGTTCCTATAGGTATTTCCTTCTAGTGCTACTAGGGGGAGACACTGGCAGCAATCTGTTAACAGTAGAATCCATATTAGTTATAACATCTATCCAGAGAGGGATATACATATATACACGTAGACAGATATACATATATACATTATTAATATAAGTATTACACTTTAGGAAGTTCTCCTTATAAAAACAATTCTACAAGATAACTCAAAGTTCTGTATAGTCTAGTATCCTAACTTTAAACGGTAGCCAAAACCAAGTAAATTTACAGGTTTATAAGAACAAGGGAAACTTTTGGTGACGTGTCTCAGGGAAATCCTGAGACAGAAGTTGTATCTTGGGTTTGTTTTTTTCTGTGAATTTGGATTGAACAGATACAAACTCACTCCACCTATGATTTAAGTAATAAAAATAAATAAAGAAAGAAATAAATAAAACCATATTACTATTGGATTTTGAAACAAAAATCTCTGCTGAGATTATGTGCCAGTCATTTTTTTATTCATTTCAGAGCTTGTAATTTCTTTGAGTGGAATTAAGACTGTAAATGTAGGTCCTGAATGTGGGCTAAAGTGAGGGGGTGGGGGCATGAACCAAACAAGCAGCACATCAGGTGTACAGAGCTAATATGAATGTAAGGGGGTGTGTGGGGAGAGGCCTTTAGACTCGCTTGGTAAGAGAAATTGGAACACAGAGCTGTACGTGTAGTTACCCACCGTGGTACATGCAAAAATGAAAGTAAAGCTTGGGTAGTCAGAGGCTAGTGTTTTTGGAAGAGTCAAAAGGATAAGGAATTTATTTATTAAACCATCGAATCACAGAATCACAGAATGGAGGAGTTTGGGGGGACCTCTGGAAATCGTCTAGTTCAACCCTCTTGCATTAGCAAGGTCAGCTAGAACACCTTGCACAAGGCCTTGAAATGACTGTGAGCTACATGATCGCTCTGGATGTACTTGTACTTGCAATTCTTTATGTCAGATTTCCTTTGTTACTGGTTTGGTCAGTCTCTGTCAGAACATTTCTGTGACCTTCCAGTGCTTTGTAGTCAGGAATAACTGACTTAATATTGCATTGCTTAGTGATACTATCATCTTACTATTTTTATTGTGGTTTATTTCATCATTATATGTTATGATAATTACTTGCTGGAAATGCAAATAACAAAAAGGGTAAATTTTTTGTCTCAGTAATTATTTTAAAATTAATACTGTGGGTGATTTCTTGATTAGAAAGGTGCTGCAATCTGTTTTATTTACTTTCCAATAAATGACTAATAAACAAATCAATGGGACATTATTCTTGAATTTCTGTCATACACAACATTTATACTGACTTTTTTTTTTTCTCGTGTCTTGTGATTAGTTTATAATCCAGAAATCTGTCAGTTTTGTCTGAAGGAATCAGAACATACACAACGGTCGGGGAGAAACAACAGCGGGGCTGCTCCACAAGCACAGGCAATCTGGGAGCCAAGGGTGAGCTCCCAACACAGGCCAGGGCAGGACACCCAGGATCAATCCCACTGTCCCCATGATGTGGATGGGGTCTATCACAGTCCCAGCAAGGCGAGGTAATCAGTCAGGAGTGGGGTCCATCCAGAAGACCATTCAGCAAGTGAGAGTAGCAGAGACAAGGTTGAACACAGGCACACCTACGATGTAGCTCAGGGGTGGGCATTCCTGGCGAGGGTGCTCAGGGCAGTAAAGGCCTACTAGTGCCCTCTGGCCCTAAATTTGTAAATGCTGTAAATACAAATAATCTAGCAATACCTGTAAATGTAAATTCAGTTCCAGGACAAAAAAAAACAAACAAACAACCTAAACCCCAAACCAACAACTTCCGTTATATTTGTTTAGGCAGATAAATTTCTGGTTTTGTGGATTTGTCGATATCTGCAAATTGGCCACATATGGGCAACACTGAAACAGTTAAATGCAAAGTTAAATGCAAACCCTCCCCCTCATTGGAACCTTATTTAAGTATTAACCTTTTTTTTTTTTTCATAGCTCTTATTTCACCTATATGTATTTAAATGTAAATTTGTCCTCATATTACTAAGGAAGGAACAGGGATATATGCATCATTTATAAATACCCTCATGATGTATTCAAATAGCGCACTGGTAAGCACCAAGATAAAATCTTGGAAAGGCAGCTAAGTGGCTAGACAGATGGATTATGAGTTCAAAAAGTAGCTGGAATGCTAAAAGGAAGCTTGACCTTGAGGGAAATGAAGAAAAAGTATGAATAGCACTACTCACATATCAAGTGCCTGCACAGTGCCAAACATAATTCTAGAAAGGTATCACATACTGGCTACTGAGGGATATTATAGGTACAACAAGGATTGAACGGGTTAGGGTAACAGATCCCAAGCTGCAGTATGTGCACTACTGGGGAAAAGCAAGACTTCAAAGTCCTATATAGCTGAGAGCTGCTCTTGCTTCTGAGTACCTGATATCACTGCTTGCAGTGCCAGTTGCTGCTGATGGCTGTACATGACAAAACAAGTTTGCAGATTACAAGCTCAATAAACAATTGTTACCTGACTTTAACAAAACGTTCAAGAGAAAAATAGTAGAACTTTGTCTTATTTCACAGAGATAAAATACCAGCATTTCTTTTGCCACCCCAGCTAGTTCTGCAGTAAGCCAATTTCTGAAGGACAGCTGTACATAAATATTACTTACGTTCTCATTAGTCTTGCCTTTGTTGTTCTGTGCATAAAGTTATCTGTCAGCACACAAGAGGATCTTATATTAAAAATGTGAAAAAACATTTAGTAATGAATTGCAAAGACCATATTTAATTTTCTGCCACATGTATGCTGTTCATGCCCATAGTATTGTCCTTGTTTCTTAGCCTGTCTTAAAAGACCAGAGCCGAAAGCCCAAAGAAAGGCTTGTGTGGCTGAAAGTGGGGTTTTTTTGTTATTTTCAAACAGTCATTGGTCTAGTAAAATGTATTACTGTTCCTCCAAACCCTACAGTGCTATACCCTTAAACCATCACAGTCATAACCACAGAAGTACATGAAAAAACATTAAAATTGTGGTATTTCATCTCATCTGGAAATTCACACACTCCTCATCTTTTAAACTCAAACGTGGAGCTGTAGACTAAATATAACTTTCTGTTTCATAAGAGCTTCCTTCATGCACTATCGTATGAATTATACTTCCTTTTTCAACAGTGGAAGGGCTTGTTAATTTTTAAATAACCTTTCTCCTTCTGAATATTCTCATGTCTCCTTCCAGTTCCACAGATTTATCAGCAGTGCTGATGGTGACAGTGCTGGTGATGCCATTCCCATCACAACTGCTGGCTCTAACAGATGACAAAAGCAGCAACTTTTTTGCTCTGTCACCGCAGCAGCAGCAGCAGCAGCTTTTTTTCTCCATCTGCAGGGAGGGTTTATTATATATTTAAAGCGTATATTCACTGCCCTGTGAAGAGCTTTCATAAATTTGGCTCTGACAGTTCTATTCCAGCTCCTATCATCTACACCAAAGAGATTTTATTTAGGTGTGCTGGACATCTTTATAATTTCAATACCTGACATACTGATGATATCTGTAAAATCTCTATCATACAGAAGTTTCCAGGAACTGATAAATCATATCCTATATAAAGAAAACACATAAATAATGTCACAGCACTTTGTTATAGGTGTAAACAAGCTTAAAATAAAAATCTTTTCATATAGACAGAATTTTTAGTAGCTTTACATATTTATTCCAGGAAAAGGCTAAGAATATTGTAATTATCTGACAGGCATTGTATTTTTTTAAATGGGTAATATGCCACTTCACATTTAAAGTAGATTGGCAGTTGTAGCTCCTGATCAGAAGAATGCATACAGTGGGAGTTTTACAAATAGCAACTTCTACAAATAGAAGCTTCTGCAAATAGCCACAATTAGTGGCTTTTCCATTCATTTGCAAAACTTTACTTCTCAACACACTTAGGCAAGTATGCAGAAACTACTGAAATCACACAAAATTTCCATTTGAAGATTCAGCATCCATTGGGCTGGTAGCTTTTTAGTTTTAAATTTGATTAATAGCCTGTGTTTTAGAAATCAAAGAGCAAATCAAATAATGTGGAGTCATTCTGTTTTAAAGCCAGCATGGAGATAAACACCAGGGCATCAAAATACTGTTTAGACATTAAATAGCAGGCTTTGTCCCAGGTCTCTGGTTCAACAGCATATTTATCGCTGCTGGAATTAAATCCCAAAAGCAGGTGTGTCATTGAAAAGGCGCTCACTGACCTCTTGCTTGTCAAAGGCAGGGAGGAAACGATGATACGGAGGCATCAGAGCAACACTGGTGATGGTAAAGGACTGTAGCTGGCATATGAAACTGTATTACCCTTCACGGGGGAGATGGACAAGAAAGTAAGGAGCCACACTACACACCGAGGCTGACATAGTGACTGGGGTAGGCAGTCCCCCTTTTTTTTCTTTTTCCGTTACTATGGATAGATTACTATGGATCACTAGTAAGAGCCAGACTGTATGCTTTTGGTGGAATGTTGACCCCAGCTGAATTTGGCTCTGAGGACCTTAGGAAAGGACCGAAACTGATACAGAAATATGTTTTTCCTGTGAAGACATTTGGCACTTTTCTGAGGACTTAGAGAATATTATGGTGCAATACTTAATATACAGCTTGCTTTTATACCTCACATAAAAAGCAAATACATTTTTTCTCGGGGAGAAGAAGTTCACTCAGGAAGTCTCGGTCTACATGTTCCTAGAGCTTTGATGGAAAGCAAGGGGAGGCAAAGAGAAGAACATTCAAGTTCTTATTTTCCATACAAGTTTATTAACCTCTAAGGCTGATGCTTGAAGAGGGAAGAAATGAGAGATCAATCTCTGTCTCTGTCTTTGTTGAAACTGAGCCATTGCACAGTGATCAGCTGAAGAATCCTCAGGGCACGGACAGCAACGCTAAGAAGCGTCTTAACAGAAGCCTACCGGCTTGGCCACTTGCTTGGTTGGGAGATTCCTTATTTCCAATTTCTGCCTCTGTCTTGTAGCCTGTGGGTTTTGACTAAGATGTGTTTTCTGTGCACTGGCAGCACTTGAGTGCTCAGGCTTCTCCCTGGGTAGGCAGGAATTCACATCTTGGAAATACTACTGAGCCCAGGTAAACAATCCCTGAAGACATGTTTCTGGCAACTACTGCATAAAAACGCAAAATAGCACCAGCAGCAGGTTTTAAAAGTGGGTCCTGCTTATTCCTAAAGAATAGAAGAGGCAGCTGCCTGAAATACAGCACAAATTCTAGGTGGAAGTTCTGCAACAGTTCGGTTTCAGTGTTAATTTACCAGCTCCTTGTTCAGCATGCCGACTGTTTTTGATCCTATTCTGAGACATGTAAATCCTCCCTAGTTCTGTCCAGGGAATCTAGGCCCATGACTCACTGCCAGATACAGTGGCAGCCATGCATAAAATTCTTTCCATTTTGGGAGTCACGCATTTAAAAGTAGCATGGCTGTGCCTGCTACTGGATATACCTTTTGGCTGGCTAGAACAGTGGGAGACAGGAAATGAATTGTAAGGAAGGAAAGTTTGTTCTGACAGTTCATTCAGGCTAGACTTTTAGTGCAGACGTCTGTTTCCTTTTTCCCGTGGGTACGACTCTATCAGCCCTGGCAATGAATTTGAAAAATGGCAGAAAATACAAGAGTAATCATTACCGAGGACATCCAGTATAAAAGTATTTACTATTCAAATAACAAAGAACTAAATTACTATTCCGAATTATCTTACATTTACATAGTTGTTTGGGGTTTTTTGTCCAGTTTTCCCAAAAACCTTATAAATGACGTAATATTACAGAACTCACTTCATCACGGAGGTGAAATAAAAAAATATTTAACATCCTCCTGTGATTTAGGACAGGAAGTCAGTAGCAACATAATTTGTTTACAAACAATGGGTGAGATACATGGTTATAGTATTAAATGGCCAAAACTCTTACTTTAGGACAACAAGCAGGACACTTGGCTTTTCAGGGGAAAAAAGTCACAGTTATAATTAGGCCACTGTTTTTTTTTGTTTTACCTAAACATGAATTTGGTATTTAAAATTAAAATTTAGGTTGCTAGTAATCTGTGGAAGAATAGATTCATGCAACAGAAGGCAACACAGAGAAGGATGGATCCCATGACTGGAATGCGGCTATAGATAGCTACAGGCTGCTTAGAAAGAACAGGCAAGGAAGGAGGGGTCGAGGGGTTGCCCTCTACATCAAGAAATGGATAGTGTGAAGAGCTGTCTCCGAAGAATAGCCACGAGCAGGCTGAAAACTTATGGGAAAGAATCAGAGACTGAGGCAACAAAGGGACCCTTGTGGTTGGTGTCTACTACAGGCCACCCGATCGAGGGTAGCCTACTGACGAAGCCTTCTTACTCCAGCTACAAAAGGCATTGCGCTTGCAGGCTCTTGTCCTGCTGGGGGACTTCAACCACCCCAACATCTGCTGGAAAAGTAGCACGGTGAGCTGTAAGCAATCCAGGAGCCTCCTGGAATGCATTGAGGATAACTTCTTAAGGCAGGTAATAGCCTTACCAGAAGGGATGTGATACTGGACCTGATGGTCACCTATGCAAGTGAGCTAATTGGTGATGTCAAGATTGGAGGCCACCTGAGCTGCAGTGACCATGCACTGGTGGAGTTCGTAGTCCTGAGGGCTATGGGACAGGCAAAGACTAATGTCAGGACCCTGAATTTTAGGAAAGAAAACTTGCAGCTGTTCAAGGAGATAGTCAGTAGGACCACCCTGAGAAACTGCCCTCAGGGCCAAGGGAGCAGAACAGAGCTGGCAGATCTTTAAGGACACTTTCCGTACAGCGCAATAGCTCTCGATCCCCAGGTGTAAGAAATCAGGAAAGGAAGGCAAGAGGCCAGAATGGCTGAGTTGAGAGCTGCTGGTCAAACCAAAGGGCAGGAAGGAAATGCATAGGCAGTAGAAGCAGGGAGAGGTGTTGGGATGCTGCCCAGTTGTGTAGGCATGGGGTCAGGAAGACCAAGGCGCAGATGGAGCTGAACTTGGAGAGGGACGCAAAGAATAATAAGAAGGGCTTCTATAGGTATGTCAGCCAGAAAAGGAAGGGCAAAGAGAGTGTACCCCCTCAATGAATATGACTGGCAAACTGGGTACAATGGATGAGGAGAAGGCTGAGGTACTCAACTTTTTGCCTCAGTCTTCACTGCAACATATCTTCCCACACCTCTTGAGTGGATGGACCACAAGACCGGGATTGGAGGAGCAAAGTCTCTCTCACTGTAAGAGAAGATCAGGTTAGTGATCACATGGGGAACCTGCACATACATCAATCTATGGGACCTCATGAGATGCACCCCAGAGTCTTGAGGGAATTGGCTGATGTAGTTGCCAAGCCACTCTCCATGATATTTGAAAAATCATGGCAGTCCAGTGAAGTCCCCGGTGACTGGAAAAAGGGAAACATTGCATCCATTTTTAAAACGTGTAGAAAAGAGGACCCTGGGAACTACCAACCTGTCAGCCTCACCTCTGTGCCTTGGAAGATCATGGAACAGATCCTCCTAGAAGCTGTCCTAAGGCACATGGATGACAAGGAGGTGGTTTGAGACAGCCAGCATGGCTTCACCAAGGGCAAGTCCTGCCTGACCAACTCAGTGGCCTTCTATGATGCAGTGACTACATCAGTGGACAAGGGAAGAGCTACAGGTGTCGTCTATCTGGACTTCTGTAAGGCATTTGACATGGTCCCCCACAACATCCTTCTCTCTAAATCGGAGAGCTATGGATGGATGGACTGTTCGGTGGATGAGGAATTGGTTGGATGGTCACATCCACAGGGTAGTGGTCAACAGCTAAATGCCCAGATGGAGAACAGTGATGAGTGGTGTCCCTCAGGCATTCATATTGGGACGAGTACTGTTTAATATCTTCGTCAGTGATAAAGACAGTGGGATTGAGTGCACCCTCAGCAAGTTTGCAGATGACACCAAGCTGAGTGGTGTGGTTGACACACCTGAGGGATGGGATGCCATCCAGAGGGACCTGGACAAGCCTGAGAAGTGGGCCCGTGTGACTCTCATGAGGTTCAACAAGGCCAAGTGCAAGGTCCTGCACATGCATCAGGGCAACCCCTGGTATCAATACAGGCTGGGGGATGAAGAGATTGAGAGCAGTGCTGTGAAGAAGGGCTTGGGGGTACCGGTGGATGAAAAGCTGGCCATGTGCACTTGCAGCCGAGAAGGCCAACCGCATCGGGGCTGCATCAAAAGAAGTGTGGCCAGCAGACCGAGGGAGCGGATTCTGCCGCTCTACTCCACTCTAGTGAGATCCCACCTGCAGTACTGTGTCCAGCTCTGGAGCCTTCAGCACACGAGAGATATGGACCTGTTGGTGCAGGTCCAGAGGACGACCACAAATATGATCAGAGGGATGGAACACCTCTGCTATGAAGACAGGCTGAGAGAGTTGGGTTGTTCAGCGTGGAGAAGAGAAGGCTGCGGGGAGACTTTAGAGCAGCCTGCCAGTAACTAAAGGGAGCCTACAAGAAAGTCAGAGGGGGACTTCTTACAAGGGCAGGTAGCGATAGGACAAGGAGTAATGGTTTTAAAGTGAAAGAGGGTAGATTTAGAATAGATACAAAGAAGAAATATTTTACAATGAGGGTGGTGAAACACAGGAACAGGTTGCCCAGAGAGGTGGCAGATGCCCCATCCCTGGAAACATTCTAGGTCAGGCTGGACGGGGCTCTGAGCAACCTGATCTAGTTGAAGATGTCCCCGCTCACAGCAAAGATGTCACTGCTCATGGCAGGGAGAGATTGGACTAGATGACCTTTAAAGATCCCTTCCAACCCAAACTCTTCTATGATTGTAAGGAGAAAGGCAGTTTGAAAATAAAAATGGAGTAAACTTCTAATGTCAACAGACAAAGAAGTGCTACAAGTCTGGGCGTTACCATTTTATAGACGCCTTTCAGACTTGAGCTAGGAGGTAACTCTCATAATCAGCACTACAAAAGTCCTTACAGGTAGTGGTGATACCAGGGCTCCTTAGTGTTTCTTTGCCAACATGTAGTAGAAAAGAATGCCAGTAACTGCTGGAGTTACTGCTACACAGAGACACCAGCAGTCCGAAATCAGATGTATTAGGTTTACCTACTTCTATAGAAAATAACGTGCAAAGGAAAGACTGCTGAGCTAGAAATACAACTTCTGCTTATACAGTAGAAATGTAGGAAGAGAGAAAGAATGAGCTGAAAAGTTGAAAATTCACAGATCTAAGTTCACTATTCTACTTTGCAGTGGATTTTAAAGATATCATCTTGTGCCAAAATCTGTGGTTGTGAAACAAAGTTCCATTGCCATACTCTTCAGAAAGTAGCATGTTCTGCAAGGAAAGGGGCCTGAACATTACTCCAGGATTGAGGGGAGAGCTGGAAAATAATAAACTGATAAATGTACCTTGTGCTAACTTCAAAAAATAAAAATAGGAGGAGCTGCTTTACAGAAAGAGAAGGACAATGAACATTACTGGAGCTGCTATTTGACCAAAGGATAAAAAGAGAGAAAGAAGCAGCAAAGTCCCTGGCAGGTTCTTTCATCAAGTGAGGAATCTGGATTCAGTTCGTAGCAGGCTGACATATTTTTATTTTCAGAAATCTGTTAAGGGCATCCAAAAGAACTAGATTAATGTAATTGGCTTGAAAATATGATTGATATAGCTCTTTGAACTCAAGAGCTTGTGAGGAGAAAGGGAAGAGAAGGCTGTTGCCAGAACATGAATCTCAGTTGACTGGTAGCTCTAGTAATGACCAAGAGTTAAAATATTAGACTAAAGGCCTTGATAATTAAAAAGAAAAATGTGATGTTTCACTAATCAATGGGAAACACAGAATGTTTTAGAGAAGCAGAGCATGACAGTACGTGTCTTGCTCATACAGAATATTATCTATAGTGTTCAAATTTGTCACCAGAATGTAAGGTTATTCAAGATCTGTTGCAAATGTGTCTTGTTTCAAACAAAGATATCCGTATATGGGCTTTTGGTTAATGCTGCAGTTTAATAATTAATATTATAAAATAGTTTTATAGCACTGGGCAGAAGCAAAGGTTTTTGGTTGTATGCCAGCAATGCCATAACCTTGGCAATTCATTTGAAGTGTGTCTAGGTAACTTTGCTTGAGAAAAATCTGCTGTGCATTTGTAATAACCCCCCTCCACATCCATTCAGACACAGTGGTGGCCTGCTGACTGCACTTGTAAAACATACAGATCTTTCCTAATGACAGCTCCAAAAAACATAGATCCTTACACAAACATAAGAAAAAACCCCACCCCTCTTAATTTGCTCTGTCAATCAAATTCTTTATAAACATAAAGGAAATTATAAAGGAACAGATAAATTTCTATACATATTTCCTACAGAATACTATATTTCTTACAGAATTTCATATGTAGCATAAAGACCAATTGGGGAAGTTAGCTCTGGTATTAGTGGACGCGATACCGACTTCTAAAAAGTTCCTGTCACAGCAAATGCTCAAAAAGCTATCAGTGTCAGTATATCCACTTTTCATCGTATATCTTGGAAAAGACATTGCTTTTTTCCCCATACATTGAAAGCCTGTTTTTCATCTGGCTCTGAGTTTCGTAAGTATTAGTTATTAGATTAATAACTGGTGTCCTAAAAGATAACACCTGCTGCACGGACTGACTGCTGAACAGTGAAGAAAAAAACCACAAAACAAACCAGAACAAACTAACAAAAAATTCCAACAAAAAAAATCCTTGTACTACTGTAGATATCATCAAATGCCTCCAATGATCGGAGCAGTCATGAATTGATATGTCTGTCAAGCTGAGAAAGAGTGAATTTACTGTGATAAGATGGCTTCATTTTTATTTCTTGGATTTTCCAGAGACTTCTGAATATTGGACAGTCATTTCCTATAATGAAGGCACTCTCATGTTAGGTTCTGCAGAGTTCTGTTTTATTTTCCCTTCGTTAATCAGCTAATGAAGGTACGAGATTAGCAGGGAAAGATGCAGAAATTATAGTTTCTCTAATACAAGGAAGACAAAGACTTTTCTTTTTGTCTCTGTCTCTGGAATACTCCAACACAGTGATTCTCCCATTTATAGTTTTGTTTGGGATATAGATAAAAGCCAGCTGCCTATAGTTCAATGAGACACAATAGAGGTGGGGTCGATGGACAAGATGGGGAGGTTCCAGAGTGTTCTTCCTTAAAGATACTAAAAAAAGTCTGGACATGGTCGTAGGCAGCTGGCTCTAGGTGTCCCTGCTTGAGCAGAGGGGTTGGACTAGATGACTTCCAGAGGTCCCTTCCAACCGCAACCATTCTGTGATAAAGCAACAGAAATATACCACAAAGGTTGAATGCACCCACCTGATCCACCCCCCCTTTCATAACTAATATTTGCAAATCAGATTTCTGTTAATCTTCACAATTACTTTTGAAAGATAGCTATGGCAGATTTACTCATTTGTATTTGGCTAGGATGGTTTGATCTCTTGTCTGAAGTCCTTTCCTTGCTACTGTGTTTCTTGCATTTGTCATCTACCTAGGTTATTATAGTGTTCCCTACTTGAGTTTACACACTTTGAGCCATTTGGAAACTAAGGCCTATGTAAAATACAGGAATTTGCTTGTTAAGGAAGATTTATACACATGTGCATATCATACATAGAATGTTTTTTATTCTCGGGGGTTTTTTTAGCAAAACTGTTACCTATGAACCAATGGGTAAAACTAGAGATGTTAGTTTTACTATGTAAAGCTCTACATAATTTTGGTGCTAGTAAAAGAAACAAACCTCATACTAAGTCTTTTGTAAAATGGCATCCCTGAAGATCATTTGGATCTGACACTAGTTCCCTTCTCCCTGCTCCATGTTTGAGGTAACTCGCGTCTAGGAGTACATAGAGCAGCTTTTGAGAATGCTAAATGTTGTTTGAATGCAACTTATAGCTTAGGCAATATGAAGTATCTGTTGTTACAGTTTTTCCTTTTGCTTTAAGCCCTGCTCAGTCACTTTGCACAAAGCTGACACGACTGATGGCTTATCTCAGGTGAAGTAGGATGTTAGTCCAAAATGAGAAGAATGAAACAATTTAAATAATACCATGTTTCTAGGACTTCTTTCAAAAATCTTTGACTTAAGCTTTCAGTGTTACAAATGTTATCAAAGACTTGTCTGACCATCAAGTTGCTTCTGTAAGTCTCATCTCACTTTTAAATAAATGCAATGGACCCATAGCCCTGTATGGAGCCCACTACTGTTATAGGCAAAAGCCATAATTGAAGGATAGTAGCTTAGGACTAAAACCAGGCCTTTCGCTTGGCAACAGACAGGGATCATGTTGAAAGAAATAAAGGAAGAAAGAATGAAACAAAGAAACAAACAAACAAACTAGGTCTAGCAGGCAGAGAAAAGAATATAAGCAAAAAATAATCCCACCAAAAACAAACCCCAAGGCTCAAACCTAATTAAATTTTTATTTTTCCTGATACAACTTTAAACACTGTCATGATGCTTCATATTAAATGCACTGACTGGGCATTTAATCTTACATGCACGCAATTCCTCTCTAGTTTAGATCTAGCCATGGAACATTTTGAAAAGTTTGTAGCTTTTACATTTACGTTTGATTAAATAGGTTCCTGTAATTAAAATCCAATAGAATTCAACTGATGGACTTTGCAATGTTAAATATAAATAGCATATGACTGCACAACGGAATAGCTTTGAAAAGCAAAATCAGTAAGTTTTTCAAGGAAAGATAGATAATTGTGGTTTGTAATTTTTCTGTACTGACACAGATATTCTTAGATCTATTTCCTGTAATTAGTACCCTAGATATCTACCTTGTTAAACCAGGGTGAAGTTTATCTGATTTAGCTCCAGCATCGGTACATCATTACCTGAGACAATGTGTTGCTGTTCTGCTTTGTTGTTTCTTGTATAAAAAAGAAAATGTGGATTTTGGAAAATATCTGTTGATACAAATCACAATTAATTGTGAAATATGCAACAGATGGCAAAACTTATAATCATTCTATCAGACTAATAGTATACTGTCTGCATTTTGGAATTTGCTTTTCCCAAAAGATGCTGTTGGGCTGAAGCCATATTGACAGCTGGTATGTTCCTAATGTAGTTAGTTTGATATACCTCATCTATTAAATTCTGTGCATTTTCCAAAATAACAGATGACAAGTGCAATTGACCACCTGGGAAAAGGCATCTTCAGTAGAAAGCTTAAAATGATTTTTTTGTGTGTGTGATTGTAGAGATATGCAGTGCTTTTCTATTTTGGGTGACATTATAAACTACTAGCATTCTCTTTGCCTTCCAAAAGTACAGTATTTTTTGTACACATGTAATGATCAAAAATAATCATGGGACAACTAACAGATGCTATAACTCTCATGCTTTTAGAAAACTATGACATGCTTATCAGCTTCTCTCTTCAAATGTGGTATTTAGGAATCACACTGCAGACTCTAAATTGAATTATCTGTCTCAGGCAGTACTGCTGTAGAGTACAGAATGTATCCTACAGAAAGCTGTGTAAGATATAGTCATTTAAAAGAATTTTTCTTCCAGGTAATGTACAGTGATATATTTACTGGAGAACATTTTTTTGCTGAATGAAAGCACCACTGCATGTTATTGATGATCCTATTATTAAAATAAGGAAGCAGCATTACTTATAGTTTTGAAAACATGCAAAGTAAAGTTTGTGTACATTGTACAGGATTTAACCTTGTTCATATTCAATATTCTCTGAATTTTGAAAAGAAGTTATTTTCAAGGGTTGGTTCAGTCAACTTTAAAGTACCAACTCCAACGATGATGTATTTTTAAATCTTGATATTCTTCTATCTTTATTCACATCTACAATAACCCTATGCAACTACTCATTCAGAAGGCTATTCCACACCAAGGTGCAAGTCTCCACTGCTCAGCTTCTTTAGCCATTTCCATTACATGGCCAGCACAGGTTTTTTTGGAGAAGGATTTAGGAAAATACACAAGGCATTGGACTGGTATAATACATTTGAAAAAATAGTTGTTTCACCAAAGCAATGCCTACTGAACTACTGGCTCTTGTACGGGATGGTGGACCCAAGACTGAGGTACACACTGCCCTTTCTGAAGACCAGTGCCAAAGGAAGTCACCTGAAGATGAAGCATAGCAGCATGCTGGGGAGACCAGTGTGGGGTATACTGCCAGGGGGAGGATTGTGAGTTGCAGCTGGATGTGGGTAGGGAAAGATCATCCAGAATTACGGCAGTGGAGTAGTTAGTGTTTTTTAAAATGGAAAAGGTACTTGATTAACTGGGAGTTGGTCTCAGGACAAATAACTAATAATGAGGGGAAGAAAGGCTATGCATGAATTCATGTATCACTCCTGTAGTGGGCTGTTCGTTTTGATTCTGGAGGGTCAGTCAGAGTTGGTGTTGGTGAAATGGAAAGAAAGATGGTCTGGTGAATCCCACTTGAATTTTAGAACCAGATGTTATGCTAAGGAAGAACAAAGATTGTAAGAAAGGGTTCAGGTTTTGGGGTACGGGAGGGTTGTTTTGATGTTTAGAGCTCACTTTCATTATTGTATCTCAAGATAGATTTTGCAAAGGAGAAAAAAGAATCAAGTTGAGTACTGGAACAAGCCAATAACACAGAACATAAAGGGAAAAAATCAGTAAACTCATGAAATTACAGACCCTTTACATAGCTTAAGTGCCAAGAAGGTATTTCAGAGGAATTAGTTTTAAAATTAATGTCAGAAAAATAGTGATATTCTCTTTTTGAGCCTTTGCTTTGCTATAACCTATAGGTCCAATCCTAAGTGGTGAAGACTTCTGTTTTGGGGAGAGGATGAGCAGAGATTTTGCACAGAAGCACTGAGACCGACTCAGTAATCCTATTTCAAAGAAATATAACGAAGAAATTTTACCTTCTGCTGTTTACAGAAGAACAATCAACTTCTTAGCATAATTCTCTACATTGTGAATATATGTTGAGTTGTCTTCGGTTTTATTTGTTTGTTTCTTTCTTTTTTTTTTCTTTTTTTCCAGATGGGAAGATGGAAAACAGAACCGAAACACTTCAATGTTTCCAAGAGCAAGTGAAGACTACGTGCCTTTTAACCATGACTTGGTGCCTAAAGCCTTCAACAAAGATAGAATAGAAAGAAACTACTTCGCTGAAACCATTTGCTCTCCCAATGGCAATGGCTTGTGATGGAGAGAGCTAGAAGAGATTAATAGAAAAGTCCCTTTTAGTTTTTTCTCTCTCCCATAGTTAGTTCTAAAAATTATTATAGTTATGAGGCTGATGTCTAATAAATATTTTATTTTTAAATGAGTTGGACCACATACAATAAGAAAAACTGGTCTGAGGGCCCAGAGGACAAGCAATTCCCAAATAAGTGAGAAGGCCAAGTTGAATTGCTTCCTCTGAATTACAACATGACCGCTGATGACCTCCTTGCTCCTTCTCTGAACTGCTTCAGAACTGTATCTTGTACTTGAGAAATCTTGTCAAACCCAACATGATTCTGGAAATAAAACCAATCAAAATCAATAAATAGACTTTTTTTTTGTTTTTTTACTTTATCTGTGCAGACTGTTGTATTATTTATATTCCAGAGACTGTCAAGGACCAGACTGTGCTCTCAGACTGGCCTTTTTATAATGTTACTATGGAAGTATTGCCAACTATAGTAATAAAACATGAAGAGCTTGATAATGAAGCTCTTATGCTATCAAAGTTTACCCACGAAAGTAGTCCTATTTTTCTAAGAGGATAATTTACACAAGTAAATAGCAATAGGAGTAACAACGGTATAATGCGGTCCTAAGTAACTCTGCACATTATTTTTTAAAAACAGCGAGCATTCCCTTTTGTGAATATTTCCTTAACCTTCTGCTCAAGCTATGTCGACACAGACCAAGAACTCATATGACACTCATTATTTGATGGATATTGAACAGATATGCTCATTTGTTTTACATTTCCCTTGACAAAGTCTGTGGCAAAAATGCATGACTAGTTCCTCATTGTCATGCTTTCTTCTCTCCATTGTCTGCAGCATTATGCAGTACTCTTACACTAAAGCAATGGTTTGAAATATCATTTTTCTCCCAAAAGATATCTTTGTTAAAAGGGCAGAAATCTGTTTTACTACTTCCTGTCATTATCTGAATTGACTAATACAATGAAACTTCTTATGGAAGGATGAGGCGGGGTACTTCAGGTCAAATGTTTAATATATTTCTCCTTTAATTTCAGTCCTTCCTTACAAAATTTTGTTACAAAGGGTAAAAATATCCAATAAACACCTGAAAATAGTTTTGTCATACTCAACTTCTTAATAAATGACTGTCATCTTCTGAACAAATGAAAATTCTGTCCTAACCATGTATTTTATTAACAAACTAATATTAAAAATAATTAACAAAATGTACTTGTTTTTTCTTCCTGCATATTTTTTTCATTATCCATTGCCCTTGTAGGACACATCCCCACAGATCCCATTTATGCAAAATAACATTTTTATTTGTTAATTTAGCACTTTTTTATTAATCATTTTCCAGATAAGTAAAAAAAAAAAAAAATCAGAGCATAATATTTCATGGGAGTAATCAAAATGATAGTAAGAGTGGCATGCTTCTGCTCTCACTTGTATCCATCCAATATTAGGAGCTTCTTCCAGTGAAGATAATTGTAAATTAAAAACAATTCCACTGAAGCAGAGCTACAAAAATAAAAACACCTAAAAAAGGAGCGAGGTTGGAATCCAACGCACAGTGACTTAGGATTAATAACCTAATATAGCAAGGAGTGCTCAGGCATTATGGAGGCACTCAGATAATATGGTAAAGACTGCCAATATGTGAACCTATGTAGATGGATGATGAAAACCACTTCTGCATTAGTTCTGCCACCTCCCTAAGTATTAATAGTATTCAGCAGTTTTATGAGTAGAGGCTTTAATAAGTTCTTTAGTTTGTGTCATCTGATATTTCCAACCATCCAGCAAAATGAATCATAACTACATAGCTATTACTGCTATTGCAATGAAGTGGGTATGGAAAAAGACAGAATGAGGAAACGTAATAGTTATACTTTTGTGTCTGGCAAGAGGCTCTCAGATACTTTACTGAGGAATTTAGGGTACGAACTTGGATGGATGGATTGTTAGATAGATCAAATGTTATTTATCTCTGTCTGAAACATAGCTTATTGTGATGAAGATTGAAGTTAAAATGTATGTGTTCTCCCACTGGGTGAATTTTAGCAAAATATAAGTATTCAACCAAGCAGAAATAAAGAAAAAAAGGCTTATTTTCCTATTTAAAATCTGGTTTTTCTCCCTCTAGCATAATGACACCACTGCAAAGTAGGCACAATAGAAATCTGCATATATTAGAAAAGCACATTTGGATTTTTTATTGAAATACTAATAATTCTCTTTCCTTATGAACAAAAAAAATGGGCCTAATGCTTCACTGCACTGCTCCAGGTTTTCTGATTTCCTATAGGGTGTTTTGTATTTGTTTTCTTGGTTTGGGTTTTTAGGTGGGGTTAGTTGGTTTGTTCATTTTCCATAGGAAAGGCTCACAAGTGCTATTTGCTGCTCTTAATAAGATTGCATCAGGTTTAAAGCCAGAGTACTGCACTATAAAGTTGAGTGTTTCCAGTGCCCTTTCTAATGGAAACAGAAAGAATAAGGATATTGGACTTCCCTCATTAAGGCACCTCTAAGCTCTCTACATACAGTAGCAAGAATATGACTGGCAGTTTTAATCACAGAGCTACTTAGGGAAATATCACAATATGCTTTCCTACCTTTTATAATCTTTGCCTAGGTTTCTGCTCCTGGCCACTGTCAGTGACTGATTTTCAATACAGCACAGCAAGGGAGCTGCTCTACCACAAATTAAGCCCTAATGCAGAATCAGGTTGTCTGTGTGCAATTAAGTATTATGTTCCTCCTGATGCGAAATGAGCTTCATCCATTCCACCTGTCTGCAGTCCCTACTGATTATCAGATATGGCTAATATCAGAGATGATGCTGGATTAGAGTCATCCTTATTTTAAGAATGGAAGCAGCTGAGGGGGAAGTACCCTCAGATACTCGAAGGGGAAATTAAATCCATAACTGCTCAACAGTGGTAACTTGTGACCAAGGAATCATTTGGCATGGAGAGAAAGAAGGTCTAACTGCAAAAGGGGTTAAAGTGGCTGGAAGCAGGAAAGCCAGACAGAAGGACTCTTGTTAAGGGAGTGAGGTTTTCCTTGGTGATAAGAAATGGCCACAGCATTGTCTTGTAGCCATTCTGGAATGCAAGCACTCAGGGGCTCTTTGGGCAGCAGACATGGCGATGGGGGATGGACCCAACGCCAAGCTGAGGTGCCTGTGTCAACACTCACAGGATTGATGCTGATGCAAGGGTATATAAGGAACTGGCTCATGACACATCTTTGCAGACTCCTTATAGAAGTGTTTATGGCAGTAAGACTCTGTCCAATGCATTACTTTATTAATAGTTTTTTAAATATATGTATTTAAGCAGAAGTGTGTTCAATTCACCTCAAGGAGTAAAATAACAATCCTTTATACAATAAAAATAACATACTCTTAGCTATCAAGAGACTCTGGTTCATTTTCCCCAAATAAATAACTGGAAGCTGTGTTTTCTCCAGCTTTACTACTACTAATTATGGTTCCTCTGCCAGAGGTTACTCTGATGACAACAGTCAGCAGAGCAGGGTTTGGGCCTTCAACCACTTCAGTGTAGTGCAAAGCCACCTTCACCAGAGAGTGCCCTACCATGTTGATTCTGAGACAGTCATGGGAACCTACTATCTAGCAAGGATGTAATGGTATATAGAATGGAAACCAGCATATTTCAAATTATGCAGAAAAATCTGCCAGTCTATAGGTACATGCAAGTCCCTATAGAGCTGAGGTTGGAACCTGTATAGAAAAAGAAGCAATTCCACAGCATTCCCATTTAATACCCTTCACAGGACCTACATACACATGCTTTGTGCAAACGAGAGTGAAATACTACTTTCATAACAGGATAAATACTCTAGGCCAAAGCTTTTTCTTAGGTGTCTGAATAGAGCAGATTTGCACTAACTACCAATACGCATCCCCACAAACAAAGAAAAATATTGAATGTTTCTGTAGATCTTCTAACCAATCTCAAACTTCATGCATGTTATCTACCTGTTATACATCCTTCCACAGTTTATTATTTTTCTCCCATTTATTGCAAAGCCTAGGTCTTTACCAGCTTTAAGGCAAGGAAATAATACCCAGAACTAGAATGGAAATAAATATTTGGATAGCAAAACACCAAAAAAAAGAAAGAAAAAAAAAAAGTCTATCAATATGTTTCTCAGAGGTATGTTTCAATTGGTACACACACACAATTCCCACATACACAAATAGCAAGAGAAACTATTTAATGATACCAAGTAGGCTTGANAAAAAAAAAATCAAGAATATCAGTAAGATCTCCGAGCAGAATTTTCCATCAGTTACCAAGTTATGATGACTGCATATGCAACATTTCTTAATGATTGTAATACAGGATTTAAAAAAGATAGAAAACTCTACATTCAGGAGAAAGCCATATTGCGTCAGCACCATACTAAGATTTCATTAAATCAAATCATACACAGAAAAAAAATCAGGAAAATATGTAAACCGCAGTACCAGAAAAATAGCACAAGGTGTCATTTAAAAATCTTTGAAAAACAGTATTTAGTTTCACTTTCTGTTCCTTCCTTTAAGCCCTGACTGGAGTCCAAGAATATCCTGCAAGTGCTGCTGAGCCTGGCCATTTGGATTGTGAGGTGTCAAAAAGGAGAGTATTTTATTTGGCATTGTGAAAATCTTAGCAGTACCAATTTACCATGCTCAGAAGTGACTGAAAGAAAAATTTCTTATCTTCTTATTTTTATTCTACCTCTCTCTTCTCTAATCCTCTCTAATCCACTCAAAAAATTATCAGCTAGGAATTTGCCCATGTCAAGTTTTTGAACCGAGGGTGGTTTTGCTCTAGCTTTGTTCTCAGAAGCGTGACGGCCCTTGGATCACTTTTGCAATGGGAATTGAATTTTTTCTCCACTCTCATAACTCAGAGAGAATTGCAAAAGGTTTTTGGATTAAAGCCACAGAAGGACTTTATCACGGAAATCTTACCTTACCATTTCAGGAAGGTTTCTTATTCACATGCTGTCTGATCCATAGATGTCTTGATGCATGTAAGACTTAAAATTACCTAGATGGTTAAAGGCTTGCTGGCAGGGCCCAAACCCCAAGCAGATGATTGAGCATTGCTGCAATAACAGAAACTGACCCCTAGATCTCAGATAGGAAGAACAAGACATACTGCAGCTTTTAGCGCTGTAAGATCATATCTAAAATCCCATGAATAATAAACACGTGATTTGAAAGAATTTCTTAAAATACTAAATCCAGTTTTCTCCTGTCACAGTCAATTAACCGATTTAGAAACATAACTTTAAATAAGCTGCATTTCTTCCTGCCTCTTTCTCAGACCTCACTTGCTGGTGATTAGGAGCCTTCTTTTAATTCCCTGGATAAGTTTCCTCCTGGCAAATTTATACTTACTTGTTCATTTGCCAGCATGAATTAGCTCTTTGGTGTCCTTGTGCATTTGCAAATAGTAACCTTATCTCAGCCTTTTATTCCTCTTTTCAACAAAAGCTGTTCTAGACCATGTATTTGACTCAGGCCTGAGCCCAAGAGCTTTGCTGTTAGCTCCGTCTGAAACACGCCCTGGCATGAAATCCTTATGGATCAGAGGCACTGATTATGCTTTGCTCTGTTGCAGCCTCCTCTGTGCCGTGCTGGGGATCATATTGATACCTCCCTTAGCCAGAATGGTGAATAATTAAGAAAACTATGATTAAGGACTGTTTAAAGAACTGTTGTTCTTTAGCCATCTGTTTAAGCAGCTGATAATTATCCCAATTATCCCATGCCATTCATGGTCAGACACACGTCTCGGTGAAAAGGCAGTGCTTGCTCTTCATTGCTCCCTACCAGGTATGGAGAAGAGGAACATTCCCATGGGGTCTTATTTTAGAAGGTTCTGTTAATCTTTCCTTTCAGGTTGAGACCGCTGACCACTAGTATCATCAGCCTTGCTACAGTCATGCGGAATTTGATGTTGCTACGTGGCTTGCTGCAGCAATACTCTCAGCTGGAAGGGAATAAGCAGTGGTCTCAGCTGTGGGAAACAGCTGAGAACAACCCCTGCATGCAAACAGGTGGTCTTTACCTGCAAAGAGACTAGAGCAAAAAAAACCCTACCCTCACAGGTGTTCCTTGGAAGTAAGCACTAGTGATCGCTGCTTTCAGGTGGGAGGTGGGAGGCCCTCAGCCTAGTATTTGTCATTGAGTGCTTCGCCCCTGGAGGTAGTCCATCTGACTGCAGATAAAAAGAGGCTGCTGCCTTTCAGGGAGTCTTGCAACAGCCACTTCCCAGCATGCCTGGGTACTCAACAGTGTTGTCATTTAGCTTCAAAGGCAGTTGCCCAGGAACTTTACCAAGGCAACTTTTTGGGCTCAGTTCTTGATCACTGCAGCTGTGAGACATTCCAATCTGCAGTCATCTTCCCAAGCTACTTGGTGGGTCAAAACCTGTGTATAATATTACAGAAAAGATCCATGCTACATGCAATGAAATCAAGAATTCCTTATTTCAGTAAGAAAAAGCTAGTCTGACAAATTGTAGGATCCGACTTTTATAATGTCACACTGGCATCTTGTAGACTTTCAATGACTAATATATGCAGACTTCTATTTCTCAGCAGTTTCCGGCTAATGAGACCACAACTCCTTGAAGAAATTCTTCTCATTAGTCCTCAATGAAAGACATTGTAGTCTTCAGTGTTTGTTTCTA
The DNA here is from genome assembly GCA_013401275.1 of Pandion haliaetus. Taxonomy (NCBI): domain Eukaryota; kingdom Metazoa; phylum Chordata; class Aves; order Accipitriformes; family Pandionidae; genus Pandion; species Pandion haliaetus. The sequence continues at coordinate 90,998 of VYZV01004250.1, read as the reverse complement.
TTCTATTTCTATTGCTTCGGTTCTCAGCTAAACCAAATTCTTCCTCCCAGTGTAACCTCTCAGAAGATTTTATCAACACATACCTAAACTTTGTCCCAAGAAAATTAAAAAGAAAGCTGGATAGCATCACTCCATGACTATTTCTCGAGGAGCTCCATAGCTAGGAGGTATGATTTTGCCATTACTAATAAAGAAATCACATCCTTAACGCAGCAGTGCCAGTATTCAGTCTCTCCTTGGGTGTCGCTGGTTTAACCCATGTGCTGGGGCCAGGGACTGCTGCCTGCTCTGCTCCAGCTTCAGCTCTGGGGGTGGCCCTGCCGGGGAGGGGGGGGACATCCCACCGTGCACCCCCCCTCACTGCCTGGCAAACCATAGACAGCTCTTTTTGTGCCTGGGGCTGGGGGCCACTGCCAGGCTGCAGTGGGAGGGGGAAGTGGGCTGTGATGAAAAAATTTAGAAAAATAAACCCAAGAAAAGCCCACATCTGAGCAGGAAGAAACTCCTCCACCACGAGTATCACAGGCCTCCCTGCAGAGACCTCAGGGTGCTGAAAACTTGCTACATACCTCCTCCCCCAGCTAAAACCATCCTTCTTAGGACACAGAGGAATATTGGAAGGGTGAACACAACACTGGAGGAAAGGGATAGATAGTGGGAATTTTTTCATGTATAGCAACTTCTACCTTTAGTATTAGTAATGAGATCTGGTTTTTATTGATTAGATAATTTGAACAGCAAGTGTTAGTATCATTATAACTGGACTAATAATAAAGTTTATTGCATTTTGGCTACAATGTTAAAACTTTTAAGCAGACTAAAAATGAATTCTCTGCTTCACATAAATGCTATATTCCTCATTTTTGTCCATAACAAAATTTTAACTGTTACAACTTCACTAGGCTTCTCTGTCCAGTTTAGTAGCTCTCTTTCATGTGTATCCATGCATACTCTTTGGTTAATTCTCTCCCTACACTCAGTTTCCCTTTCAGTCCTTTTCTTCAGCTTCACTTAGCTTTTCCTGTGTGGCACCACAGCAGCTGTTTATCTGAAATCCAGACAGATTAGATCTGCTGCCTTCTTTTATCTAAAAAAAGGTCAGTAGTGCCCTTCAAAGATGAATTGAACTGGTAAGGTGTGATCCACATTCACTAATCCTCATTCCATTTTTTATTTATATATTCAACCTTTCGTTCAAACCTCTTCTAAGTGAGCAGTCAAGCCACAAAGAACTTTGACTTACTAGCACTGAGTATGTCTCTACTCCTTGTCTGTCATTGGTCTCCTTCAATCTCTCCGAGGCATGAGCCTTTACATCTCAGATCCTTTCTGGATTCACTCTACTTGGCCATCATACTTTCTTTTGTGCCTGAAGGACAGCAAATAGGGGGAAATGGAAAGTGGAGAAGAAAAGGCAAAGAATATATGCAACATTTTTTCCCTGAATTTACTTGTCTCATGGAAGAACTGCTCAGTCCACAGTTTAGTCCGATCAGCGTAGAAGCAATTTCTTGATTTATGAACAATATGCAATAAACTGCCAATGAGTGAATTGTGTGTTTAGGACCAATAATAGCATTACAAAAGATACACCACAATACTTGACAAATAAAATGTTAACAAACACCTACAGCTTTCTAACAACCCTTCTATAACTCACTCCCAAAAGCTACAATCACACACACACACACAGACTGAATGAAATGCAACCCACCCAGTGCGCGCGTGAGGGTCCACCACATGCACATCCTTCTGTGGAGATGTGGGTGCTCCGGCTGAGCATGCACCCCTGCCACTGCTGGCAGCCCACTAAGGCACAGGCTGTGGGCAGAAGCCCCACGTGGATCCACACACACTCGAAGGAGAGGTGACCCCGCACCGTTCCCATGCTGTGGGTCACTGGCTAGGTGCAAGCTGCTCCTGTGTCCCAAGGAGGTGTTGGGTCTGGCCCAGGCAGGGCTGGGGATGCCACAGCGTGATGCCCAGCAATGCCCAACCAGGGTCACTGCTCCTCACCCTGCTCCAAGGCCTCTCCCCCCACCTTTTACAAATGTCTCTGTTTCTTTTATACTTGTTTTCAGGTTGAATCCTTTGTATCTCTTTGTAATCCCCTGGATAATATTTAATATGGCTTGATGGTCAACTTCCCTTTTCATTCTATTGGTTTGGGACAAACCTTCTCTGAGACAGTTTTGCATATTTGATTTACACACACGCTCTTACACTGACTTTTCTCTCTTACCAGCTGCTGTTATCAAAGTCATCTGCCAACAGTGGGCTTTGCATTCTTGCCATACACAACTGGAAAATAGATAGCCCCTGGCTAAATAGCAAACGCTATCACCTCAGCCCCTGTCATCAAACGCAGTGCTCTGCAGGCCACATCTAGCCTATTCTACTACTAAGGGCAGACGGGATTATCTGACGTTTCTTAAACGTAGGCAGCATATATGCTATTGTATCATCACACAGCACTACCCCTGGTTCAGCAGACACATTAAAGATCATTGCTTGCTAGACCTGTGATTTTGTGTGCCAATTCTTATAATACTATAGGATTGAGATTGTCAGGTTTCTCAACTGAAATACATTTAAAAACCCTTAAATTTTATTCTCATTACAGAAGTGGTAATACTCTTTTTTTTTTTATATGGGCTCAATGGCCCACTTGTCTTTGCTATGTTGTTCTCCTTACTAAAATCTGAGACAAAGGGTTTGGGCTATCTTCAGACAGCTTAAGAGGCAGACTATCATTATTACCTGGCTTATCCTCACAACATTCCACCCTCGTTAGATAGCAAACCCTATTCTTTTATCCTTATTTTCTTGGGAGAATAAATGACAAAAAATGCAACGTTATTATTTCTTTTGCAAAGAGTTATTTCCATTCTTGCCAAGTCTATATTTCTATTTTTGTAACCTCTAAGAGTATTTTTTGATAAATCCTTTTTTCCAATTTCTTAGTCTCTCAGGTCACTCCTGATACTTCTTTTGACTTAGTGTCTTACTAATATTTTGTGTCTTTGAGTAAAGATTAAACATGGAAAATGTTTTAGAAGGCTTTTAAAGTTAATAACTTTTTTATTTTTTATAAAGAAGTAATTAAGGTGAAAAATCACTTTCATAGTTATATTACTTGGTGCTTATGCTTTAATATGTCCACTCTTCTGCTAGTTGAGATATTAATGTTATTGTTACAAAGAGCATTATTCTATATAAGTATTTATAACAAGTAGCCATCAAAGTGAACTGTTGTATGTTGCGGCATGTTGGAAAACAGAAGCAAATGGTCAGCCAAAAACCTCTGTGCATATCACGATTTCTTTCTTTTTTAAAGAGAAAGGAACTCAAACATGCAACGTGTCTCACCAGTTACACACAGACCTGCAGCAAAGCTAACAATGAAGACCCAAACCCCTGAGCTTCTCTTTTATTCATTTCTCTTGCAGTAGTGAAGCTTCCACTTCCTTTTCTAAGCTCACTGGTAGTGATAGGAAATAGGATTATCTGTTGGTGGACTTAGCGAAGGTTCTGGCGACAGATGCCATAGCCAGAGGAAAGTGATTGCAAAGCAAAGTTTCAGACACTAGGAATGGGTTTCAGACTGAAATAGTAGGAGATTAAAGAAAGTTCCCCCAGGTCTAGAGGCATTTGTATGCCTCAGTAACACCAACAAAGCTAGGACTCGGGAAAAAGAAGATACTTGGACTGATGTAATTCATTTGTACCAAGGGTGAAATCCCAGGAAAAAAAAAAAAAATCTGTATTCTTTCTATACGTGAATTTTTAAATTTCCTTTCCTTCAGAGAAAGAGCAGCAAGGAAATCTGCTGTTTATGAGACAAAAAGAGATCAGTTCAGGAAAGCAAGGCATTTACTGACAGTACAGGGAAAATACTGCTGGAGTGAGAAGTACATGTAGACCTCTCCTGCTGCAGGAAAAAAAAAAGGGGACAGGGACAGGGTTGGGGGTAAATACGCTGTAATGCATGTAATGCATTGATTTTTCTACAGGTTAAGGTAGGCATTAGATCAGAAGAGATAATCCCCAAGGCCCTTTCTAGTCTAATTCTTTGTGAAATGCTGGGAGTCTGATGTATTTTTTCAGCAGCATCCACAGGAGCTGACTGGAAACTGTGCTCCCCTTAATGCTCTGCTGAGTAGTTTCCTCCCATCTTTCCTGTCACTGAGTCACTGCTTTCTTGTGAGTCCCCATGAGGTCCCCAAATAGCCTGTGACATGGGGAGGGACAGGGGCTGCAGGAGGGAGAGGCCCAGCAGGAGAGTCGGATAGAAATGGGCTCCTCAGGGTGGCTGTGGGAGTGGTCAGGCAGGCACCTGGTTCATGCTTGGAGATGCAGGAGCAGTGAAGTGCTATCAGAAATAACTTCCAAATCAGATACAGCTGTAAAGCTGGCAAAAGAGAGAAGATAAACCAGTGAGAGACTGCAGGAAGGTGGAATGGTGGTAAAAGCAGCAGAGTTCTTTGTGATCTTTAGTTCACCTGGATCATCAAAGTTCTGTGCTGCCCCTTTCTACCCCACATGCCACTTAACCCCAAGCCTTACAAATTATTTAGAAGAATCAAATCATATTACTGAAATGCTCATAACTATGAACACTTAAGAAAAAAAAGGATGCACCTATAACACAACTGGCATTGTAATCCACAGCTCTGAAGGATATTTAGAATGATTATCTTACTTCTAGCCCCAAGTCAAACAAAACAGTAAGTAGGAATCAATACAACATAATTTACTTCCTGTCACTTTTATGAACTTAGTTTATTAGAAGTTATGCAATCCTTGTATAATATAATCACATCTAATACGTATAAGTGTCATTTTTGTTATAAAAGTACTTCAGTTAGACTTCTTTAAAAAAATCTCATATACATCAAAGTGCCAGTAAGTCTGACTTAATTGCAAAAACAGCGTTGGGCTTGCTCAACTTCTCCAATCTCTTTTTCTTGGGTTTCAGAGGTTTCCATAGCAAGGAAGAAGCAAACAATTACTATGTCACTGTATTGGATCTGGCTGGGCTGGAGTTAACTTTCCCAACAGCAGCCCAATAGCACTTTGCTTTTATCTGTAGCTAGAATGGTGCTGATGACACACCAGTGCTTTGGCTGTTGCTGAGCAGTGCTCACACCGCAGCAGGGCTGTCTCTCCAAGCTCCCCCGCAAGGCCACCAGGCTGGGGGTGGGCAAGAGGTTGGTAGCCAGGACAGAAGACCCAAACTGACCAAAGGGATATTCCATACCATATGAAGTCACGCTCAGCAATAAAAGCTAAGAGAAAGGAGGAAGGCGGAGATGGTGGGGCTTTCGTTATTAAGGCGTTTGTCTTCCGAAGCAAGCAGTACATGTACTGAGGCCCTACTTCCCAGGAAGTGGCTGGACATCACCTGCTGATGGGAAGTAGAGAACAAATCTTTTGTATCTGCTTTGCTTCTGTGTGCAGCCTTTGCCTTCTTTCCTTAGACTGCCTTTATCTCAACCCAGGGCTTCTTCATCTCATTTTCTCCCCCTGTCCTGCTGAGGAGTGGGAGTAAGAGAGCAGCTTGGTGGGCACCTGGCAGCCAGACAAGGTCAACCCCCCTGTCACGTCCCACCTGTGGGGACAGGGAGGAGTCACTCAGATTCGCAAATCTCCTCGGTGTGGATTAAAGTGAAATAGCACTCAAGGTCCATACGTAAACATCAAATTTAATGGGAAACTTCTATAGCAACAAATATTCCACCTACGTTGGCACTTTCACAACTAGATCTACCTAACCCATGCGAGTTTATGGGAAGTCGAGGTTGGCCTTGCGTTACTCAACGATTTTTAACTGTTACTTAGCAGCTTTGAGGCTACTTCGAAGGGGGGGGGAAGGGGAGGGAGCGCACCTGTCCTGGATCCAGCATTGGGTCTGCCAGTGCCGAGAGCCCCAAAGACTCGTGTGTGCCCATATTTATTACCCCCAGTTCTGAAACCTTCTCTCATCCCAGTTTCAGGAGTGGATGAGACACTAGTCAGTCAAGAGAAGTGACACCAATGCCCCTCCCCGTAATTTCCATTTGGGGTCTCTGAAACCTTCTCTCAGCGCAGGGTCCAGGCTCACAGAGCTGTCACTTCAGTCACTTGGGGCTCATCCCTTACAATAATCAATCTGCCAAGGCTCCCCGATTCCCTTCTCATCTCATACGTGGAGATGGGGTTCTTGCAAGGGCTATCTTTCTAGTCAGGTACAGCACTGACTACAAGCAGAAATAATCGTATTACATAGTTCCTGGGTGACAGACCAACCCCTGCCACCAGCTTCTTTGAAAAGACCTCTAACCCCTGAATGACCACACTTCACATGTAACCACTCTAACAGGCATCCCCACTTTTCCTCTTCAGCTCCTGCTGCCATCATAGCTAAGCAATCAATCAATTCAGCCTCCTGAGGAGCAGACAGGCTTATGTTTCTGGGTTCCCAGGATGGGGGAGAAAGGTCTTTTAAAGTTTGAGAGAGATAAGGCCCCTTTTATTTTGTCCCAGCCTTTCACCAGACCTTCCAGGTTGGGAGTGGGTGACCCATCCATGACCTCCCAGGGGATTCTCTTTTAGATACCCTCTGTCCACAGTGTGTATCTTCTATTGTCGGTATGCCCACAGGAGGGGAACAAGAATTGTGTGCAGACCTAGCTTTTGCTTCTCCATTCCCTTCCACCCTTCTAAAGTCCGCTTTGGATTTTGTCTCTCCCTGACTGGTGTACCCCATCCATCTCACGTAATTAATCAACTGGAGACACACGACTTTTTGTACGCTGTTTAAAATGTGACACACCATAGGCACTTTAATGGAGAAGGGGTCTCCCCTTCCCATAGCATCCAGTCCACCCGCCCAATATGCTACTCTGTGTCAGGGACCAGGGCTCTCTATTGTCATTTGTAGTTAGAAAAAACCCTTGGTCCCCAATATCCTCTTGCCTTGTCCTCATTTAGCAGGATACGGTTGCCCCCATACAGATGCTCTCCACACATACTCAGTTTCTGTTTCTCAAGGTCCCCGGGAATAAAATCAAAGGTTGCATCATGGCTTCTCCCATCCCAAGAGAAAATATTTCCTTTATATATTCTAAGTCTTCAAAAGGGTATGATTTTGATTCCTTTTCCCCATCAGAGTCTGCATCCACATTTTCTGCATCAATCTGAGAGTGGGTTTCATCTAATTGCTCCCTTAATACCCTTTCCCATTCCAAAGCCTCCATCAAAGCGGTATGTAGTCTCTGGTTAGTCACTTCCTCGGTAACAAGTTGATCAGAGACTTGTCTCACTTTCCAAATGCTCCCCCAAAGCCTTCACTAAACGCTGAAGGGATTTTATGATCTTCCCTTCTGCTTGTCCCGTTGTGCAGCCACCAGAGTGGCTCCTAAAACCCCACAAAACAATGTCATACCAAGGGGAGAGGGCTGGGCCTTGTAGCCCCTTAATCTCTCCAGAAGAGGGGTATAGTCGACAGTTAGATCTCCCAGGGGGCCATAAGGAGTAGGAGCATAAGTATAGGGATCAGATCCCTTTATTAGTCCTCTGAGGAGTATCTGCCTTGTGCATGACTCCTCTCAGGTAGGGCCCACAGTAAGGACCTGGTCCCAGTGATCGCTTTAGCAACACCAAGAGAATCCTGCCGAGTATGCCAGAAAAACGTCCCGGCCCGTGCTGGCCGGCGCGGGAAAGGGTCGTGGCGAGTTGGGAATTCCCTCGGGCGAAACGAAGGCGAAAGGACAGCAACCGGTCAGTCGGGCGTTCGACTCGTGGCAGAAGCAGCCCCAACTCGGGAGGGGGAACGGCAGGCGGCGGGGTTTCTCTCACGAATCGGCAGGAAACCACCTCAGTGACCCGTATAACACGTGCGAACCACATCTCCCTCGGCTCAGGGAAGAAAAGCAGGCGAGCCCTCCCGCTGGGGCAGGGGGTTCCGAGCGGCCCCCCTTGCTTTCGGGGCTCCTCCTCAGAGAGGAGCCCGGGGGCGGCTGGATCCGCTCCTAGGCCCAGACTCGGGCAGCGCTTTGTGTCCGCGAAAGGGCCGAGCTGGGGGGGATGGAAAAGGAGAGAGAAAGACGAGAGAGAAGAGAGAAAGCCGGCCCCGGCCCCGGCTCCGGCGCTGCTCCAGTCAGCCGAGGGCTCCCGCTCCGGAGGACGGGCGGGCGCGCGGGGCTTCCCTTCGCGCCCTCGGACCATCTCCTCGCGCCGCCTGCGGGCGGGCGCTGGCGCTCGTTAGGCTGCTGAGGCGCCACGCGCGGGCTGTGCTTCCAGAGCCTTCGGGAAACGGGTGGGTGCGCGGGCCCTTCGGGCGGCCCCTTCCCCTGTCCTCCCTTCTCCTCCCTTCCCCTCTCCTCCGCTCCGCTCCCTTCCCTTCCCTTCTTTTCCCCTTTCTTTCCCCCCCCGCCATGGCCGCCGCCTGCTCTCCGCCCACCGCCGGGGAGCTGCCCCGCTCGGCGTATCCGCAGAGGGAACTGCGCGTCCTCCGGCCCGGTCCGGCCTCCCCGCCATGTCGCTGACCGGCTGCTTCTCACCTGCGGTACGTTGCTGGGCTGAACTTGCCCCGCCACAGGGTTTGAAGCATTAATTCCTTCAGTCTCTCAGCCCACCGGAGTCCTTGTTGTGGATCCCAACCTGGGGCTCTGGTGGAATTCGAGATAGGACAGTAACGGGGAGAAGTAATGGACAAAAGTAGTAGGCAAAACATGGCCTGGGCATTGGCAGAGAACGGTGTAATTGTGAAGAAGTTTTGTTGTAATTGTGGTGAAGGGATGAGGTGTGGAGTGTGTGTGAATTGTCCACTTCTGTCAGTGGTGTGATGATGTTATTTTGACTTTGGGGAATTCTTTTTGTTGATGTAAGTGAAGATTGTGTGATGAATGTATATTTTAAAGTTAATTCTTAAATATGAGTTTCACAGAGGCAAGGGCAAGGTTTTGGTAGGAGGGGGCTGCAGGAGTGGTTTCTGTGAGAAGACACCAGGAGCTTCCCCCATGTCAGACACAGCCAGTTTCAGCAGGCTCTGAAATGGATCTGCTGCTGTCTAAAGCTGAGCCAGTCAGTGATGTTGGTACTTTGTGATAGCATATTTAAGAAAGGGTAAAAAGTGCTGCACAACAGCTGTGAGGGAGGAGTAAGAATATGAGAGAGAAACGACCCTGCAGACCCCCAGGTCAGTGCAGAAGGAGGAGGAGGAGGTGCTCCAGGCACCGGAGCAGAGATTCCCCTGTAGCCCCTGGGGAAGACCATGGTGAGGCAGGTTGTCCCCCTGCAGCCCAGGGAGGTCCATGGTGGAGCAGATATCCACCTGCAGCCCGGGGAGGACTTCATGCTAGATTGTGTCCTAAGGAAGCTGCAGCCTATGGAGAGCTCGCGTTGGAGCAGGCTTCTGGCAGGAAATTTGGCCCGTCATGGACCTATGCTGGAGCAGTCCATTCCTGAGGGACTGTATCCCATGGAAAGGACCCATGCTGGAGCAGTTCATGAAGGACTGTATCCTGTGGGAGGCAGCCCATGCTGGAGCAGAGGAACAGCATGAGGAGGAAGGAACAGCAGAGATGAAGTGCTGTGAACTGACCGCAAGCCCCTTCCCTATCCCCCTGTGCTGCTTAAGGGGAAGGACATAGAGAAGTCATGAGTGAATCTGCACCTGGAAAGACAGGGGGCTGGGGAGAAGTTGGGTTTACTTTAGTTTTTATTTCCCACTGTCCCACTCTGTTATTAATTGGCAATAAATTAAATTAATTTCCCCAAAGTTGAGTCTGTCTTGCCTGTGACGGTAACTGGTAAGTGATCCCCCTGTCCTTATCTGAACCAGTGAGCTTTTCATCTTATTTTCTCCCCCTGTCCTGCTGAGGATGGGGAGTGAGAAAGCAGTTTGGTGAGCACGTGGTGGCCAGTCAAGGTCAACCCACTACTGTCAATTAGCCCCCGTCCTGGTTTTGGCTGGGATAGAGTTAATTTTCTTCCTAGTAGCTGGTATAGTGCTGTGTTTTGGATTTAGGATGAGAATAATGTTGGTAACACACTGATGTTTTAGTTGTTGCTAAGCAGTGTTTATACTAAGTCAAGGACTTTTCAGCTTCTCAGGAGGGGCCACAGCCGGGACAGCTGACCCCAGCTGATCCGTGGGATATTCCTGACCATATGATGTCATGCTCAGCATATAGACTGGGGGGAAAGCTGGCCGGGGGCCGCTGCTCAGGAACTGGCTGGGCATCAGTTGGTGGGTGGTTAGCAATTGCATTATGCATCACTTGTTTTCTATATTCTATTATTATTATTATCATCATCATCATATTTTCCCTTCCTTTTCTGTCCTGTTAAACTGTCTTTATCTCAACCCATGAATTTTACTTTTTTTTTCCCCAATTCTCTCCCCCATCCCACTGGGGGTGGGGACTGAGCAAGTGGCTGTGTGGTGTTTAGCTGCCTCCTGGGTTAAACCACGACAGTCCCTTTGCCCCATAGTAGACAACCTGTCTCTGCAGAACTTTTTATCTGTTTTAGAAGTAGAACTCCAAATGAACATTTAACTGGAAGATTATTCATTATTAGTCAGCCAAGCCATAATTCAAAACCCATTATGTTTAAAGACCAACTTTTGTTTTCTTAATTGCAACACATCTAGCTACCTTTGCATTCACCACCACTGGGTATTTCTCATTTAAAGCATTAGTAATGAGTAATATCTGCATGTGAAGCTGGAGGTTCCTGAAACTTTTGAGTTAAAAAATGACATTGCTTTAGGGTGGAAGTAACTACTGCATATTCTTATTTAAAATGGTGCTGGGACTATGACTGCTGTTCTTGTTAAGGTAAACAAGTTTCACAAAGGAAAAAGATTTTGCAGGGTTCTTTCATGTGATCAGATGTGATGTAGTTCCAGAACACAGCAGAACCCCTTAATTACTAATCAGGCTTCCTTCCACATACCTTAAATAAATGTATGGTTTACACACCAATCACACCACTGATGTACAGTGTTTACTGATTTGTAGTTTATATTCCTTCAATATATAGAATCATCTCTTGCATGTTTAATCATAAGTGGTAAAGTACATGCTCTGCAAAAAAATGTGGGTCCTCTTGAGAACCTTATGGTTCTGATCAGTCAGATGAGGGGAAAAAAAAGAAAAAAAAAAAGGATGGTAAACACCAAACATTGGCTTTCTACTCTTGTTTTGATGTTAATTTTTTTTAATACAGCATGGTTTTGCAAGAGATTTGCTGCAACCTCTCCATGTAAATACAAGAATTTCTTCTGGGCAATGATTCCAGTACAGCAATCTTTCTGCTAATCTTTCTGTTGAGTTCACTTAAAATCCTAAACTGCTGTCAACATTTTTCTTGCCAGTTCAATTTCTATTCTCTTCCTATTCTAGAATTTTATGCTGCTTCTTGAATTTCCTGACTTGTGTCTCAGCTGAATGTCAGCTTTTTTACTTCTCTTCCAAATTCCTATTAGTTTTGTTATGTAGCACTATACTGTGTGTTGGAATTGGATGTTTAGTATCATACCAGTTCATAGAAATTAACATTAGACATATGTTCTTAGAAATGAATGTTTTAAGTTCTGAGTAATACTTGAAAATAGGGTCAAAATAGTCGCATCTCTTTTCCACAAATGCACAACTGATTGAGAAATAATTACTAGATGTCTAATGTTAGACATGTGGAATAACTGCCTGACATAATCTAAGGCTTCAGCCTGAACTTTTGAATTTAGTGCTCATTCAAGTTAATGCGAAATTGTCTGTTGACTGCAGTGCAAAATACACCAACTTGTGTTGGTTTGTGGATGCCTCAACTAAAGAAGATCAGCACTGTAGCACAAGGAGTAATAGATCTAAGGTACATCCCCCTGGTACCTCATCTCTGACAGGTGTACCTGTTAAAGCTTTTTACAAGATGCAAAATATTTCTATTCTCATGTTCAGCCATCTCTTTTGCCTTTGCTTTTCAAGAAGAGTGGCATGACTCCAGCTACCTCTTCTGTTCTCTGTACCATCACTCAGAAGTAACCTCATGCCCTCCTCTCACTCCCAGAGACTTAAAATAGGATTTTCTAAACTAGAATGATATTTAAGGGTCTTTTCCCTTGAACCACATGGCTGCATAAAACTAATACCTACTTACTCAGAACCTGTTTTTAAGGACCTTTGATTAGAGCTTCATGACTCTTCATCTTTTGATGTTAGGCCCTGTTAAAATTCAACCAAAAAGCTTCGTAATACTTATGCTAAAACTTACCTGGTTAAGACCACCATTTTCTAATTTCTCGTAGCCTATATTTGTAATAATTTTTACTGTCATCCATCATGACTTATTTGAAAAATGTATCTAGTTTCAGGTTACATGCAACAGATGTCTTTAGAGGTGCATCACTCTTTTTGTCTTTAGCTAGTACCTGATGTTTTCTTGTTTCCTTTGGATGATGGGTTTCTAAAGGCGAGTCTATAATGTCACGGTGGCTTAAGGATCAAGCTTGTCCTCCAGCTCAGACTTCTTGGTATTGTTTCTGTGTCAACTTTCATTAAGGTGGCAGGATGGAGCTGGCCAACTCTTTTTCTAGAAAGAGAAATTAGGCAGAGAAATTAAGGCAAAGATAAACAGCCCACACTTGAACTGTGCCAGTAAGGTGAATGTAAGTGGTCTAAGCCACTGTAGCCCAGAAAATAAGACTTTTGTGGTTGCTTCCATAAGGCCTCCAGCCATGCTCTGACGGGTCAGTGGAGGGGCTCGCGGCTGAGCCTCGCCATGGCCTGAACTGGGTGTCGCTGGTTTAACCCCTGTGCTGGGGCCAGGGACTGCTGCCTGCCCTGCTCCAGCTTCAGCTCTGGGGTGGCCCTGCTGGGGAGGGGGGGACACCCCACCGTGTACCCCCCCCTCACTGTCTGGCAAACCACAGACAGCTCTTTTTGTGCCTGGGCCTGGGGGCCACTGCCAGGCTGCAGCTGGCAGCTTGGGACAAGGAAACGGGCTGTGACAGGGAAACGTATGAAAACAAACTGAAGCAAACCGCAAGCCTGATCTGGAAGAAATCATCAACCCCATACTTCTCCTGGCAGAGAGCAGGAGAAAACCCCTCGCAGGCACATCCTACTCTTCCCAGCAAAGCTATCAAAGTGCTGACAGCTCATTGCAGCCTGCCCTCATTCTTCTTCCTTCTTCTGACACTGCCAATGTTAGGACCCAGGGGACATGGGAAGGGAGAGCACAGCACGAGGGGCAAGTGACTTCTTACTTTATTTTTTTCTATCCCCTAGTAACACCCGTTAGCTGTATTACTGAGGTTTCTTTGAATTAATTTCTATTATTAGTGAATATTAGTGTAACTGAACTAACACTTCAGGCTATTAGACTGTTAAAACATTAATTGGGTTAATAATAAACTCTTAGCTCTATATATGTGGTTTGCGCCCTTTTGTTTATAACAAACCCGTGACCATATCATCATTTAGTTCTGAGAATTTGAGCCTGATCTTGATCACAGCTGCTAAAGCAGTCTAAACTTAATCTGGGTAGCTCTTGATGAACATAAGGATAGGATGGCAGGATCAGATTGTCTTTACTCACTTGCGTGTCCTTCTGTTTGAAGTGGTATACAATATAATGTTCAGGGAGTATCAGAAGCTTAGCTGACCAAATAACTTGGGTAGGATTTCTGTACTGTTTTTCTTTTAGTGTTACAAAGGTTTTTTGTTTGGTTGGGTTTTTTTTCCCCTTGCTTATGTGCATTCATGTATTATATTATGCATGTAAGTCACAGACTGTAGCTATTTTTATCTATTATTTATTTTTTCGTTTCTTTGTTGTATTACTCCATCCCATGCCTTTAATGTTAAAAGTGCCTATTTTTTGCAGCAAACATAAAAGCATATATTTCACACTTCAGTGCACTGAACAATAGGTAATGACATTCTGATTTAGTCTTACATTTGAATAAGCTTAATTGTATTCTTATTTTATTTAAGCAAGTTGCAGTATTAAGGAAACTCATTAAGGTTGTACTTGCTTCTTCCTCAGGGAAGGCTCAGCCGTATTTCTCCAATTACATTAATCAGCATGACAGAAACACTAAAGATCTACTTCACATGGTGTCATTGTCTTCCCATAAAATGGGTCACAGAAACTAAAATATGTAGGGAAGTTATTCTTTGGATACTTTTTATTTGCAGCAGTACTGGCTTTTATTTTTAATTAGAGAATGTAATGCTTGAGAGCTGTCAGTGTGGCACCTCCCACAGTCTGAAGTCTTTTCTTTACGAATATTAAATCTATAATGCTCGAAGTAGGTACTCACAATTTCATAGCCTGTGAACCTCAGTCATGGAGGAATCACCTTTAGATCTCAGAACTGTATGTCAGATCTGTATGCCTTACAAAGGGAAAAGCTTGAAAATTATATAGAATAGCTAATTTATTCCAAATGGTAATTAGTAAAACTTTAAATTAGAATCTGTTTTTCGGTCTGTCCAAAGGAGTCTCATATTTAAGCCCTTCTGTTCTCAGTATGACAAAGCCTAAGACTTGCTGAATCTGATCTGCTGAATCTTTTTTGTCATCTGCACGGAGAACTGTAGTATTCTTTGAGGATAACCATTTAAGTTTTTGTGAATCCTAGTATTTCCTAACATCATAGTATTTTGTAACTTAAAGCCAGCTCTAAATGTCTCCCTTCAAGTACCCAGATACCTGTATTATCTGAGATGCAGGAAAAGTAAAAGCTGACATTAACAACACTGCTTATACAGATTGCTTACCCTGCTGCACAAAAAGAAGCATTTTCCTCTGCTTTATGCTCTTGCAGCAGACACTGGCTGTCAAAATGTCAAAAGCAGAGACTGAATTCATTTTGGTTCCTGATCTGTTTTGAGATTCTTGGCTGAAAGTTTAGCACAAGGGAAAGTTCATGCTTCTTTCAAGGGAGCAGTATGACCCATTCTGGTTTTGTGTGAATTACAGTCATCACTAAGGACTTCATCGGGTCGGAATCCAACTCTTCACAAAATGGGAGAGGCATCTATTGATATCTTCTTCATGCAAGTTTGAAACATACCTAATTTTGCCAGACCTTTTTTTCTCTTATCTATGATCAGAGAAATAGGAAAGTCTCGTAAAAAGAACTACTTTAAGACCATATTTTTGTCAGTTAAACTTTTCAGTAAAGGCAGCTTTAAAGAGCTGAGGGTGTAGCTCCTAAACACTCCTACTTACACAAAACAACACATATTTTTTGAATTAATTTGTCATGTCAGCAAATAAACATATTTGCTTGGTGTTTGATTATATGAGGACAGTAAAATCCATAAAGAAGAGACTGTACAGCTTGTTGCTTGTGTCACAAGACTCCTTATCTTACCAGTTGATAGGATTCTTTTCACTGGACATCTCTGAACAAGATAAAAAAGGTGGTGGTGGTCATAGGGAAATGTGTGGGAAAACAGTGTTATGGGTGTAAAAGCTAGACTAGTAGGATTGTTCTAAAATGAACATACACCTGATTGAGGAAGCTGGCTATATACAGCATTATTAGTTGATTCAACAACTGTAATATATATGTGGTTTTAATCTCAAAGAGAAAAAAAGAAAACCAAAGCATATTCTACAGAGACTACATATGAATCACAGTGTTTTCAAAAGAACTGTTAAATTTGCATGATAAAGTCACAATGTACTTTATAGTAGCTTGAAGATTTTAGATAAATATAGGCAAATTTCCATAATAAGCTGTTATTATTTCCCTCTTAGTATTTTGCTTTTCCTTAGAAGCATGGGTAATCTGGCTTTGTATTGCTGGTTTTTAAATATATAATCTGATTTTATTTACTTATTTACTTCCTATTGGGTAGAAATTGCTGGAAAACAATATAATGCTGCTTATCTGTCCTGATTTTTGTATGTATTGATTCAATATTATAGTAATCTGATTTTATAATTATCAATTTGAGAGCCACATACATAATCATGTACATGTCTGAATTTTTTAGGGAAAATTATTGAGAAGAAAAAGAGCGGACTGTGGCAAAGCAAAGATACCTTTTTTATATTTATCCCCTTGACTTTTTAATGAAGGTTTTAGCTTGGTTTTTTTGTAATAATTTTGAGGTTGATGTAATTGGTTGATCTTGTGGTAAAGATTAAGGTGTCCTGCTCAATTCATTTAGATATTCCAGAGGCTCTTACTACAGTCTCAGTTTCATCAACCTTTTCATTGAAGATCACTTCAAAGCTTCAGCTCATACCAAAGGTAGCTACGTGCCCATCTATGAATATTTTAGTTCTAGTCCAAAACTACTATAACCTTCAGTTGACTGCCTAATAAAATTTAACATTTCTAATAAGTTAAATTTCATTATCTATTTAAAATTTCATTATATGTATTAATTATGAATTGCATTATATATACATTTTTCCCCAGTCAGAACACCACCAAGTTTTTTCCCAGTGGCATACGCTATTGGCATGGGCTTCATTCAGCATATGAAGTAGACTCCTCATGAAACCACATGCTTCTGTTTACTTCTGTTTTCACCATCTTCTTGTTCTATCAGTTGGGCTCCTATTTTGCTAAGTCACATGGCCTGCCACAATATTCACTCCTTTCTTTGTGCACAAAGTAGCGTACCAGTATGTCCCATATATAAATACGTGCTACAGAAAATGCTGACCACTGAACAGGAGGAAGCAGAAGCAAGTTACAATATTTTTATCTTGTGAGAAAGAGTGGGTCCAAACTCCAGAGATAATTGTCTATATGCTATGCTTCAGTGTCTATATGCTATGCTTCAGCAGTGTTTCACCAGAATCTTCTTGTAACAAGCAACCTGCTGATTATATTCCATGTGTTAGGAAAATCATGATGAGGTTCTCCAAGGGAGTTACAGCGTGCTCAATAGCTCTAATGAATAAACACAGTACACATACACCATAAAGAAGGGACTGGATCACCAACTAGGGCTGATAGCTGAATAACTTATCCGTGGGTTTTTTTCAGTGATATACAACATGAGGCATGTTTTTGTGATCTTCTTACTATTATGTTCATTACATTCCCTTTTAACTTTTTTATTAAAAGAGTATCAATGAACAGCACCTTAATTCATCTTATTTCATTTTTTAGCTTTGTACTGTCTTCTTACGGAAACTGTAATGCGTATGTGAGCATATTCTGATGAGTATGCTTTTGTGTTTTCAAATACTGCCACCCTATCTTCCTTCCCTGTTGGCAGGTGAATCCTATTTGATTAGTATGGTAAATATTTAATACCTTTTTTCTGACAACAGCTGGGGCCAGATTATACTAATGCACAACTCATTAGTAAAAGGACTTGATTGTAGTTCATGTTTTTGCCTTCATTCTGGGAGTCCTAGACTTCCAACACTGAAGCTATTCAGGTCACGTGAAGGAGAAACTGGCTATGCTATCTGGGCATATTGTACATCTAAAGCATATACTTCATTTCTATGCATGAAGGTCAGGTCAAGCAAGTAGGAAGGTAATTTTTTGCTTGCTGAGTATCTGTTTAGACTCTACTCTGCACCGTAAGGAATATACTGCATAAAATGGATTATTGTGTTAAACTGTGGCTGTCCTGGAGACCATACAGGACCTTGAACTTACATAGCTCAAGGGAAGTGCTTTTAATTACAATTGCCTTGGCAGGATAGCCATTACCTTTTCACTTACTTGTGAGAAAGGACTCAGCTGGGTTTGATGTCTAGTATAGTAACATTCTCTGCCAGAAACAAAGAATGCAGGTTTAACACTTCTGCTTACTTCTGACAGATTAGGTTGGGGAGTTTATTAGTTTGGGAAAATCTCATTCTCTGATATTGTCTTTTTCTCATTTTATTGAGTATAGAACCTGAGTACTTCAAACAATGAACAGGAAAATAAAGTTGAATGTTAAAATACTGGTTTAGATCTAGAAATTCAAGAATGACTAGCAAGCGGAAAGAGGGTGGCAGTTAAAGTACTCCCTTGAGCGAAAATTGGTGATTCTGTGTACTTCTCCCCAGCATTTCTTCTACTGTATAAATGACTCAGGATCCTTTTCCTCGTTCTCATCTCTGTCTTCTGCAAATAACCAGACGTATTTCAAAAATTCCATTGTAGGATACTGAACTAAATAAACTCTAGACACTCCTCTTACTGAATTAAATAATTTGGCTCATTGTCTTTCATTATCAGATATGCTTTTCAGCCATTAAATATTCTTGCATTCTTCTCTGAACTTTCTCCTGTTTATTACCACCTTCTTGAACTATGAACACCAGAAGAGACTACAGCATTCCAATAATGGTTATTCCACTGCCAAAACCAAAGCTAATATAACATGTCCAGTCTTGCTAATATTTTACAGTTTGTACATCCAAGGATTGCTTTATCTCTTTTGGACCAAGCCTTACTGTAGTTCATTCATATTCATCTCATTAGTCACTAAAAGTGCCAAATCTTTTTCAGAACCAAGGTCACAGTTCTGCATTATCTACTTCTGTTCTATATTTTTCTTCCTGGTTAATTAACCCTTTCTCTTGTATTTCAGGTCATTAGTAGAACTATTTAAGGGTCCAGGGTCAAATCTCCCAGAATACACAAGTAATATCTCCCATTATGAATATTTTGTTTGCAGTGGCTTTTGAGGCCTAGGACTTCACTGGGGTTTTAGTCCATTTCTGTGTGTTTTGCTGGTTTTATATTGTCCTATTAAAAAAATTAATTTCCTATTCAAAGATTTGGCAAAAATAGGTATATTCCACCCATGTTATCAATCATACTTCATTCAGTCTACATAATGCTTTATTACAGGAACTGCTAATGAATCAATAAATGTGTATTAGTCAATATGTACTTATTGGCACTGGTTCTTACCTTATATTGTACAAAATAAAGGAGAAAAACAGGGATGCAGAGGAAGTACCACCTGATTAGCATATATTTTGCATGAAGGGGAAAAGCACAAACTTTAAAAGAGTCCTGGAAAGGTATGTCTGCTGTAAGGTGTGAAAGAGAAACACTATCGTATAGTGTTCCTAAAAAAATCTTTTCAAAATACTAGCCTGCAGTCTGGACCCTATGAAAAAACTAAAGAAGGAAGTATTATTTTAATATTTTGACATGTAGAATTGATAATATAGTTCTCATGAAGGACTACAAAAAAAAGAGGCAATGAAAAATAAACATACCAAATCAATTTTTGAGGATTTGTTTTAATTTTTGCAAAGGAACTATCTAGACAACTTTGGTTAACCGTGTTACAATGTAAACATATGAAATGCACTGTACACTCACTCTCCCTTTTGAATATTGTGCTTCCATATCTTTGAGTTACGTTGATTTTTGTGGCTTCAAATCAGCCTGGATAAGAAAATGAGAATTTGATCATGTTTTGTATTTCATGTTCCTGTGACCATTAGGGAAGGGTGGATCTTAATGAGCTGTACACTTCCATGTCAATCACCAGAATGAATTCGTTGACATTTATGTCTTAAACAATATGCATGTATTTGCTGTCAAGTGTTATTTGGCTGTACAAATATTTATCTGCCATAGCATTGACTGTATTAGCATAATCTGACAAATAATCAATATTTGTCTGAAGCTCTAGAGTCCTGACAGCTAATCCTAAATAGCATAATTGGACGGAGAACCATGAAAAAGTTTTATATGATATTTGACCTACTTCCAAAGTTTTGCATGTAGTCTACAGAGTTTCCAAGATTGACAATTTCAGATTAACCATTAGGATCCCAGAATTTCAACTGAACAGAAGTTTGTTCAAGTGGAAGGGGTGCTTAGTGTAATGTAAACTTATAAAACCAAGATTCTGCATAGGAAATTCAGTAAAAGGAGTTCTTATTTTAAGAACACCTTGAAGATTAGGAGGTTAATTAAAATCTTACTTTTATTAACTTAGAACTGTTTGGAAACATTTATTGTTTTTAACCATAAGTCTTTTTAAGTCCAGAAAGAAATGCGGGAAGGGTGATTATGATAAAAGAAGAATGAGCAAAAAAAAAATGAGGGAAAGAAAGGGAAGAGGTAGTTAATTAAAAATAGGTAAAATATAGTAATGTTTAGCCAAATGGTTAAGGCAGTCACTTAAAATGATGGAGGAAGATCTCTTTCTCTCTTATTGTTAATGAGAAATTCCATTCAGATAAACTTGTCCACAAATTCATCAGATTTCTCAGATTTTTGTATTTGTTTCATGAAAGAGCTTTCTTGTATTTATTAATTATACCAACCATTTTTATTTGGGATGATTAATTTCTCTTGGAATCAATATCTGAACAGTTCTGAAATATGTCTATAGTAGCAGGAACTAAACTTTTACTTCTTTATACTGTTGAGCTAAGGTATTTTGAAAAGTTATTTGAGGAAAAGATTTGAAATTCATGTCTCAGGATCTTCCTTGCTGGAAATATATATAGTTTACTATTGTGGATTAAATCTGATCCAGTGGTAATTTCTTCCCTTTTTGTAACTACTAAAAATGTGTAATTAAAAAAATCCCCCTAAATGTCACCTTAGAAAACAGTTGAAGTTAAGACAGAATGAGTCTTTTTTATTGTGCATATGTATGGTACTTCTAGGCCTAAAGGCTGTTCTGTAAATGATTCCCAAATATCTTATAAAAGTAAATGCCAGAGATTACAAATTGAATAACAAACATGTATGCACATGTATACACTTGTAACTATTTGTTAGAGTTAAGAGACACAGCAAGACCAGAATTTGTGTAATCTTAAACTCACTGCTTCAATACTGGACCTAATCCAGTATTCATTAACTTGAATACTTAAGTATTTCATTATTTTGATCAAGAGGAACCAAAACAGTATCAAGACTGCTGTCACATAATATTTTTTTAAATCCTTCCGTAAAGAACACAGTTGTTTGTATATAGTTGCAGCTTTTAACAGAGAGGAAGCAAAATAAAATTTGTCAGCTATTGATTAAGAGTTTAAACTACTTCATCATGCCAGAAACTGTCACTTAAACCAAAAATTTACCAAATTTTCAGTAGTACCCAGTAGTTCTTAAAGTCAAAATCCCTATGAGTTTTCTTCCTGTTAGAGTGATACTAACACAGTGTCTTAGCAGAGGTGGACACAAACCAAATCTTCAGGTCCTGACACCTTCCATTTTGAAAACTGTTGTCACAAGTCATCATTAACTCTAAATTTTGCACGTGAATTCTATCTTTACCTTTTGTAAACTCAGAGGAAGAAAAAAGACCTAAACAAAACTCTATAAAACTATAGCAGGCCCTCGGCGGGCCACAGCTCAAAACTCTGTAATTCAGTCTTGAGTTTAGCATGCACTTTACTTATTGTGACTGACACAGTAACTTCAAGGGCAGTAACTTCAGACATAAATTTGCTAAAAGTCATCATTCTGTACAATTTTGTATTATGCTATATGTCATGTAGAACTCCAGGAAATATAGTGGGACCACGTCTCCCAAGCCAGGGCAGTATTTTGTATTCTCTGCCTATTTTAGTACATGTTAAAATGTATCTATTTTATAATAGCTTTCTTTTTAATTCAGCTATAAGTATCATCAAATAGGGTAAATGTGTCCTAAGAGTGTTTCTTATCAGTGTGAAGTTAGTCTTTTCCAAGGTATTTAATGAAACTTAAGCTAATTAGAGTTAGGAATAGGGTTCTATTATTATTTCTCTGTTTAGGTAGTATTTCCAAATATTTGCTACCTCAGGGAAGTCCCTTGTTGTACCCTTTGAGTTGGATGATGTGATGGTAGTTACCTTGCTACTTACTGTCAAGCCTTTAAGGAATTGAACACTGTGTTTTGAGGCATATAATATGACAGAAGAAAATCAGCTAGGAAACTGAGTCTATGCCCATTTCCATATTAATAAGGGAATTTTTTTTTCAAAGATATGCCAAAAGACAGTCTGAAATTTATCTGGCCTATCAGATGCCTGGCATCCTTTGTCTTTGAGTAAAATAGATAATTAAAAAAAAAAAAAGACAAATAGCATCAGAAAAATATAAATAAAAGTGTTTTCTTTTGTTAAATATAAGCAGATGGTGTGGCTAATCTGTACAACAAATGTATGTGTCTGTTTATGAATGTAACATTCTAAAAAATGCTGGAGGGACAGATATAATGGGAGAAATTTTAGATTAAAGTAATTCTTCAAACAGCCTGTAAGAGTCTATAATTTGACTTATCTGTCTAGCAAAGTACTGAAGTGCATACCCAAGCTTATGTAGAACAACACTTATTTTTACTTCCATGGGGCCAGAAAATCATTCCCCAATCTGCTGAAAAGATCTAGAAGACCCATGTTCTCACCTAAGAAGCAACCTAGTGTGGAAGAAAATTGCTACTACTTACAGTAGTTATGTTGTAGCTATTTTACAGATTTCTTTTAAATTTTGTCTGAGGAAAACTTCAAATTTGTTCCCCCATACAAATAAGTAGAAAGGTGCTAAATAATATTGTATCTTGGTACGATGTGTTCGTGTCCTAGGTTTGGTTGGGATAGGGTTGATTTTCACAGGAAGCTGGGAGGGGGCACAGCCAGGACAGCTGATGTGAACTAGCCAAGGGGATATTCCATACGATGTGATTTCATGCCCAGTATACAACTGGGGAGCGGACTGGGGGGTTGAGGTGGTATCACAGCAGGGGAAGTGGTAGAACGTCAGGTTGTGGGTGGTGAGCAATTGCATTGCGCATCACTCGTTTTGATAATTCTTTTATTAGTATTATTGTTATTATTGTAACTTCTCTCCTTGTGTTGTCCCAGTAAACTGTCCTTATCTCAAGCCATGAGGTTCCACTTTCTTTTTTTTTCCTCCTTTCTGATTCTCCTCCCCATCCCACCGGAGGAGGTGTGGAGTGAGCGAGCGGCCTCCTGGTGCTTTGTTACTGGCTGGGCTGAAACCACAACAGCTAGTAACACCCTTCTAGTGAAAGTGTGAGAAAATTGAGTTTATATATACTCACAGAGATAAATAAGTTTCTGCAGTGATATGGCCCAATGGAAATGAAAATCTGAATGAGCTGTTTACAGTCTGCACGAGATAAGGATGACTGAAGTCTAGCAATAATCTACAAATGATAATGTGAAATACTGAGAAGGTATCAAATGTAATGTTCAAAATTTAATTCAGAATCCCCAAACAAATCAAATTCCTTACTGTGATTGTAGGCATAGTTCATCAACATCAAGCAGTTGCTTGATAGCAACTTTACATTCACAGTCTTCTAAAAATTAATCCAAAGTAACACTGAATGTGTGTCTTTTTTCAGTTATCGGTATTTATAACTGATAAACAGTTTTACTGAATAAGTCTCCCTGCCTTTGGCTAACAGGGAAATCCTATTTGGGAGTTTTAGCTGTTATTCTAACTAATCATCCCTTTAAATTCCCAAGACCAAATTAAAAACCTCTATTCTTTGATGCAAAGCAGATTGATTCACCAGGCTGTGAGAATATACCATTCCTGTCACTCAGGACATGTTAGGTACACAAGCTTAGCCCTGAATCTATGGAGTAATTTATCTTCCTGAAGCCTTTGAAAGCAGCTGAAAACTAAACTTCAGTCTTATTTTTCTACATGTGTCCTCGGCTAATTTAGACACTGTGTGAAAGGTCTTACCGTCAGAGAAAGCTGTTATGATAATTTTGCATGACCTCCTGAGTAATCAGACTATCATGCAGTAATTTCAGTGTCAAACTTTGTCAGTATCAGAATTTAGGTTTCAGTTGTAGCATGTCTTTTCCAAGGTATTTAATTTTTCTCTGAAGTCTTTGAGTAATGGTGAGTTTTTTCTTTCCCCATGAAGATATTCCAGGTAGTGATTCCACTGGCTGTTTAAAATCAGCTAATTTCCAGACCAGGATTACTTTTTTGAACTGGAACATACAGCTATTGGGCTCTATTGTGGCCTTTTATGCTAAAACAAGAACCCATCTCGCAACAAAGAATGATCTTATAAGATCGCAATTGCCACCATCTCCTGGAAAAACTAAAAGTAAAAATCTTAAATTTTAATTTTTATTGCTTACAAATCCCTTTCCAATTTGTTAACCTCCATTACAACTAAGGGTACTAGAACAAAGCAAAATATTCCAGCAGTAGACCTACTATGTCATACAGAGTTAATACTAGTGTCTTATTCCTACTTGATATTTCTTGTTTGTTTATCCAAATGTCCCATTCAAACTACAAATAAGTACAGTTATTCCTTACACAATTTTGTGCTGCAAAACAATAGTGTATCTAGATTGTTGACAACGGAGCTGGTTCATATTGAACTGAAAATCTCACAAGTTTTGTGATGCAGAGCTTATTTTTGTTGCTGATTTTTGTTATTTATACATTATCTCTGGTACTTATTTACCTTTGGGTGTGACTGGGTGATATGGACAGAACACTACCATATTTGATTTAGTTATAATACACAGTAAACAATAACATTGTATCTCAGCAGAGGAGCCGAAAAAATATTTTTCATGGATATTTAAGTATTGATAAATTCTATTCCTAATTTCTGTGAAGATTTATTTGCATGAATTAAAGTTAATCTTACTACAGTTTAGTGTGTTAATTATATTTTTGGGCTGGGATCATTGCCCCAGAGTTCTAATACCTAGGCATGAGTATCTCATTTTTTCTTCAGGAAACTCTCCTTTGCCAATCTTTTTAGTCAACAGGTATCTGATACTGTCAAAACCAATTTGTACCTTGATACTGTGTTTGGTGCAGATGGGTAGTAAGAGGAAGACTTTTGTATGTTTTGGATCATGAATTAAAACCAGCTGGTTTCTGATTATAGTTTACTGAGTCATACTTCATGATTAGCTGAAAGAATTCTTCCACAAGAAGACTTCACCATGTTCTGGTCTATGCCTCTAAGGTACTACTGCACCTAGTTAAATCTGCAGTGTTTTGCATTGCTCTTAAGAAAAAACCCAATGGTTCTTTGTTTCAATTCATTAGGAGGAACAGTACGAAAACACCAAACCCGTTTCTAAGGTCTACACAACTGGAGCTTATTCAGTGCCAAATCTGTGTTTGATTCTCTCAGTACTTTGTTTTTCTTCTTTTTTTTTTTTTTTTCTCATTTTCATTTCCCAAACACACAGTCAGAACAAAAACTGTGAAATACTCCTGTCCCATTATGCTTTACAAGTGCTTTTCTTGACAGTGATACATATTTATATCTCACACTTCTTTCTGGGGCTATTGTCAGTGATGCACTATTTATGAAGAAACTGGTCACTAGTCTCCTCCACTGAATTCTGAGCACTCATTTGGCTCTTTCATTTTTAAACGTCTGTGTTTTAAAAAACTTGCCCCAAGACACAAAGGCAACAAAACAGTGCTGTTTAGAGAAGGGTATGTTTGCCTGTTGGAACACTGCTTTTCAAAGTCACTTTAAAAGTGAACATGCCAGAAATGTTAATATTTGCATAGATTTGGGAAAAAAAAAAAATCCCCTGAGGTTCTACCTAACCATAATAAGAATTTTCAACAGCTTTTCCAAGTCACCAATGTATAAATGATTACTTTTTTTTTTTTAATAATGTAAAATGGATAACTTACGTGCAGGCACTGAAAGAACCCAGGGCATTATGCCCACCCAATTTGTTCAATGTCTTGGGCTAGATTCCCAAGATGACTGGTAGAAATCTTTCTGGAACTGTGTTTAAAATGAGACTGTGGTCCTTTTGCTCACACTGTCACAGTGTTACATTTTTTATTTATCTTCTGTGAACTGGAGTGGATTTTCTATACTAAGGCATGCCAAAGGCATGGCTGTGTTGCCTACGTAGCTGTGCCTTTTGAGCCCGGTACGGTTTTCAAAGGGAGTAAAGGGAAAGAGCCTGTTTATAGGAAACTGTGCAAGGGTTAGTAATAATATTGCCACTGATGGCTCTTCATCCAAGGAGGAAATAACTCTGTGTTTCCTGAGCTTGGCAGCAGTCGGGGGATGTTTGCATACCCTAATGCCCCTCTCCCACAAACCTAAAACAGGTAAAGACAATTCAGGTTTTGGGAGAATACTTGGCCTTAGAGAACAAACCTGAAAAGAAATAATTTCAATACCACACTGATTACAATCTAGTTAATGGCAGGGAGGAATGGTGTTTATTCACCTTACTCTACTCCAAAGGCAGAAAAGCTCTAAAGCTGTAGTTTTCAATTGTACAGTGAACTCCTATATCTATGTTTCCTTCTCCTGGATATTGCAGGAGATGTATGGAGTAAGATTTTTCCCCTTTTTTAAAGAACAGAAGTTCAGGGACAGTTACTGTTAACATATAACAGTGGGAGTGGGAAGAGAATAGCTTTTATTTAGGATTTACATGAGATTTTTCACTATACTGTCCTGACCTGCATATCTAATAAGTAAAGATATGTCTGTGGTGCACATGCAGGGTTTTAATTTCTTTGAAAAGTAATTGAGGTCCATTGCTTTTTAAACAATGTACTGGTTTTGGCTAGGATAGAGTTATTTTTCTTCATAGTGGTTTACATGATGTTATATTTTGGATTTGTGATGAAAACAGTGTTTATAACATAGGGATTTTTCAGTTATTGCTGAACAGTGCTTGCAGAGCATCAGGGTCTTTTCTGTTTCTCATGGTGCCCCGCCAGTGAATAGGCTGGGAGTGCACAAGAAGTTGGGAGTGTTACCTGATCAGAAAGGAAATCCCAAAACACACAATGTTTAGAGAAGAGACATTGCTTTATTCTGCGCAGGGTGCAAGGTGGAAGATTTCCACAAACCGAGCCCACCTACTGAGGTTTTCGGTCCATACTGACACACTACAGTTAAAGCACTACGCCTACCGCATACCTGTGTTCTGCCTAACTAGTTATATATAGGTGGAACATAATGAATATTGCTCAGCATATTCATTATGTTGAGCAAGCATGACTTGGTGTTCTCTTGAGCAATCATGCCAGGGTCTTCTATGCCTGTGCGGGGTCTCTGGTGGGCGTCGGGGGTCCCTTGGGGATTGGTACCCCTCTTTCTTTTGTCCTTTTGTGGGCATGTGTCATCTGCGGACACCCCGGTCTGTGTTTCTCTTGCCAACCCCTGGTTTCTCAATGCCGGAGGAGGATGTATGTCCTTAATTAGCAAGTCTGTGACTCTGAAATGTCCCTTATCTGGTGCCTGGACTATTATCCAAACACTCCTTAAGCATCCTCTATTATAAGCAGAATCTTCAACTAGGTAAACTTTACCTTGAGGACACCTAATCTAAACATTCCTTGAATAACAAGCATACCACACTTTTCACCTTTTAGGTTTTTTTCTTCAAGGTATCACCACCTTCTTATTTGTTCATCAGTCTTCTGAAGACTTGAGGGGACATAGCCGGGACAGCTGACCCAAGGGATATTCCAGACCATATGTCATCCAGCTCAGCAATAAAAGCTGGGGAGAAGAACGAGGAAGGTGCATTGTTCGGAGTTATGGCATTCACCTTCCCAAGTCACCGTTGGGCGTGCTGGAGCCCTGCTGTCCTGGAGATGGCTGAACGCCTGCCTGCCCGTGGGGAGTGGGGAAGGAATTCCTTGGTTTGCTTTGCTTCTGTGTGCAGCTTTTGCTTTCCCTATTCAACTGGCTTTATCTCAGCCAACCAGTTTTCTCACTTTTACCCTTCTGATTCTCTCCCCCATCCCACTGGGGGGAAATGAGCGAGCAGTTGCGTGGGGCTGAGCTGCCGGCTGGGGTTAAACCATGGCAAACAGAAATGAGGATCAGTGAAGGATGCTTGCAGTAAATTGTGTCCCCCCCATCCCATCCCCCATTGTTCATTTCAGATAGTGATGCCTTCTGCTTGTAGCTGTCTGTCGTGCTGCTGCTGACAACCTTTAGCCAAGTATTGCGAGTTTTACATAAGAGGTCTTCGATGAATGGCACAATACTTCTTCCTTTTGCAAAGAAATTTCTATGCCTGGAGCTTTAAGATATGGAAACTTGCAGTCATAATTTCTAACCAGAACTGGTGCTATGGTTATAATCCTAAGTGTGCTCAGCATCCCAACCAGAGCTGTGAGCATCATGTTTTAGTAACAGTCCACAATAGTGTGTGAATATGGCAACAATTAGTGGTATTTCTCTGGCCATTTTTAGGGAAGCTTACATTCATATCAAAGTTCTTAACTTCCCAGTCAACATCTACTCTAGAGCACTATGGATCTCTAACAGCCACTATTATTGCCAAAAAAGTTAAAAATATTATCCAAGATATGGTGAACTTTGCTCACTGTGGACGCTGGTTTGTACTAGGTTTGAAAGGAGAGAAAAAAAATCTCATGCAGCAAGACCAGGCAAACAATATTCCTTGTTAGGAAAACCTAGTGCCGCATGGAAATTCCTGCAGCAGGTCACAGACATGCTGGTTCTAGGCACAGTGTTAAAGTTTCTTCTTCTAACCTGTTAGGAGGATGGTAAACTGCTGCATCAAGCCCTCCAAATAGTCTGCTTAATCTCAGTGCAACCCAGAGGGTTTTTTTAATTTTGAAGATACTTATAACTGTAGAATTCTATTTATGTGGTGATACTTGTTCATGATCTGAAATAAGTTTACTATTTCTGGAATGAAAAAAAGATACACAAAAATTAGTGAGCTGGTCAATTATTGCATTGGGCAAAACAGCCAGGAGCTTTATTGAGTCTTCCACTCTTTTCTCTGCTGAATTCCACTTAAAAAACTTCTTTGCAGGGGATGAGTAGTATGTCAGTTTATTGTGATAATTTAAGTTGGAAATTCTAAGTCACTGCCAGGATACTGCGCAGGCTGGCGGTTCCCCGGAGTTGGGGGCTCCCCATGGAGGGTCCGTCAGGGCAGGGCCTGGCAGCCAGGGCCCGTCCCACCGCCCCGGCCAGGAGCAGGGCGGCCGGGGGGGCACCGGGGCAGCCCCGGCCCCGGGCAGCGGGCACCTCCCCGGGGATGGGATGAGGCCGGGCTGGGACATGGGCCCACGGGTGGGCCCGGCTTGGTGGGACCCATGGCCGGGCAGGGCCGGGCTGTGGGGAGCTGGAGAGCGGCCCTGCTGCGGCATCGCTGGGGCAGGGGCTGACGTGGGGTCCTGGGCCGTGGGGAGGTGGGGGGAGCCCCGTGGGGCTGAAATGGGGTCCTGGGCTGTGGGCAGGTTGGGGGGAGCCCCAGGGCAGGAGCTGGGCAGGGACATGGTGTCCTAGCAGTCATCCTATGTTTTAGAGATGTTGCTTGTGCCTTCATAATGGTAAACTTTTCAATAGCTGCCGAAAAATACGGTATTTCACTGTGATATTCTGTTTTACACCCTGTAAGTCTCCTGTACTCTCACTTAAAATCATTAGAACTTCACATCTGACCTAGTGATAAGATTTGTTTGAACGAAGAGGTAAAAGCACAGTTCTGCTGCTAAGAACACACAGGGCAGATCTGAAAATGCAATTGTTAAGTGGGAAAACATCAATTACCTAAAGCAAAAAATCAAACATCGATAGAAGCAGCAGTACTCTAGGGAGAGTTCTTCCTTAGCACAGTTAAATGTAATTGTAATAAAAATTATAGGTGATTGTAGAAAATACTTGCTTTTACAGCTAAACTAGTATGATACTAAACATTGAAAAGAATAGATTATTGTTACAAGTATGGTTTGAATCATCTGATAGTTTGGTCACAATCTAAGAAAATGGTTTTAATGCAGCCACATGCAAAGCTGCCTACGTAAGAACTTTTATGGGAAGTCTGCCTTGAAAAGCAGTGACTCAGAGGTTAAATATTCTTTGGAGATGCCTTCCTCAGTCTGAGTGAACTGCTGTGGCAGCAAACACTAATGAAATCCCTAGAGAAAGAGAAACAGAGAAACAGCAGAAAGCAATCTTGCTTTTCCTTCTGCAGCACTTGAATGGACACCTCTAGAACACTGTCGCTGCTTCTGGTACCAGCTCACTGAAGTGAATGGGAAACTCCTGGAAAACGTTTACACTAGAAATGCAGATAGAGTCCAGTATGCACAGTGGGAAAAGCTGTAGTATGTGAGACTTTGGGTGTGTGACTTATTTGCCCCACTAATTAGGCCTTAGAAGATTCCTCTGGTCACCCTGTATCTGTTTATAGACCTCTGAAAAGATGTGAAAGGCTTGAGTTTGGAGTGAAAGAACTTTAAGATTGAAAGAGATGCAGTTTCCTAAAAAGAAGGGTAATTCATCATCAGATTAGGTTAAATGGGAAGAGAAAAACCTCATATTGGCTGCGCTTGGGAGTTCACAGATATCTGAGAGGTTTTGCATTAAGCCAAGTTAGTTTTGTCACAAATGCTGTGAGAGTTACTGACCTGGGCCCAGCATCAGTGTGTTGGATCCTGCAGCATTACTCAAGTAATACAAAATAATTAATCTAGTACAAGCGCCATCACAATAGACCCAGTCCCCGGCAAGCCGTGGAGGACGACGGTGGAGCAGATATCCACACTGAAGCCTGGGGGGGACCCCACACCAGAGCAGACAGTTAGGGCCTGAAGGAAGCCGCAGCCGCAGCCTGTGGAGAGCCCACAGAAGAACTGGCAGGAGCTGCAGCCCATGCCACGCTGTAGCAGTCTGTCCCTGACGGACTGCAGTCCACGGAGAGGACCCATGCCGAAGTAGTTCTTGAAAGACTGTAGCCTGTGAGAAGGACCCACACAGGAACGGGGGAAAAGTGCGAAGAAGAAGGAACGGCAGAGAGGAGCTGTTATGAACTGACCGGCCTCCCTGCATTGCTGGGAGTGGATTAGGTGGGGGACTGAGGAGTGAGGCTGAACCCGGGAAAAAGGGCTTTATTTTTTGTCATCATTTCTCACCATCCTACTCTATTTTTAATCAGTAATAAATGAAATTAATCTCCCCAAGTTGAGTCTGTTTGCCCTATGACAGTAATTGGTGAGTGATCTCCCTGGCTTTATCTCAACCCAGGAGCTTTTCCATCCTATTTCCTCCCTCTTATCCCGCGGAGGAGGGGGACTGAGAGAGCAGCTGGGTATGCTTCTGGCAGCCAGTCACGGTCAACCCACCACAAACATCTACCCAAATGGTCTAGAAAGGAAAAAATGTGAAGTATATTGCACTGGTAATAACATAACTGATTGTTTTACCGTTCATATCTTGTCACTGCAGTCGGGGCACAGGACAATGGTATTGGGACAATTTTTCCTGTGTGTGTCTGCTTTACCAAAACATGGTGAATAGGGGAGTTCTGGCCTTCCAGAATATGATAAATAAGATTAACTTCTTACTTTGGTTGGACTTCTGATAGCTTTGAAAACCAGAAAAGTGTCATTGGCCGTCATAAAGTGATAGAAATCTTTCATTAGTACCTATATAGAAAAAAGTTAATTATTTGAACTGATTGTGCAATTTTTCAGCTTCTCTGTAAATTCTACCATCCTAAAAGAACCAATAGCTTGATAACTAAACTTGAACAAGTTTGACATCCAAACTTAGCAGTGTCCCTGCTGAATTTGTGAAGATGCTGGTAACTCACTCAAAAGAGCATTTTTTGAGTCATTATATAAGGTTTAAACAAAGAATACGAACAAAGAGATTTTTTGAGCAGGGAACTTAATGAATTTAATTATGTTGTGGAATATCAGGCTGCTGTACAGGTCATTAAAAACTGAAACAAATCCAAACAAAACACTCTTCTCATTAAATACACTGCAGTCTTCTGGAGAGAGTCCAGCAAAGGGCCACAAGGATGACAAAGGAACTGGAGCATCTCCCCTACGAGGGAAGGCTGAGAGAGCTGGGACTGTTCAGCCTGGAGAAGAGAAGGCTCAGGGGAGGTCTTATCAATATGTATAAATGCCCGAAGGGAGGGTGCAAGGAGGACAGAGCCAGGCTCTTTTCAGTGGTGCCCAGGGACAGGCCCAGAGGCAGTGGGCACCCACTGAGACACAGGAGGTTCCCTCTGAACAACAGGAAACACCTTTTTACTGTGAGGGTGACTGATTACATTTAAGAATGAACAAAATGCAAATGTTTCAATAAATTCTAATGAAATATAATAAATAATAAGAAAACCTATGACACTGGATTAAGAAAACAAACCTGTCCTGTCAAAAACAGCAGATAAATTTGAATCAACTGTTTACACTCAGCCCCATACTTGAATTCAAATCCTCCCTAAGATTTCTCTTATCTGCCTTTAGATGCTCACTGTGCAGGTGTTCTGGTCTGAGCTAATAATTCCTTATAGTTGATAGAGAGAAACTTGCACTTTTAGGCTGTGATGTGTCTGACCAATTTTAGACACTGCTATCAGTAGAAATTGCTCTCATTTTAGGTGTCCCTTTTCCCTCCCCTGACTATAAAGGAAGTCTGTGATAACTAGTGAAGTCATAGATGTCTATACTACTCTGCAGGAGCATATCTCTGTTCAAACTGTTTGAATACCAGCTTGCAAAGAAGCATGAGTTCTAAACAAAATCTAGAGCATATCAAAAGGAAAAGAGATTGGGCCTGTTCTTTCCCTGAGGGTGAATCAAAGTATACCCAAGAAACATAGATGGGAATAGCCTACAGCCAGCACCATGTATCTCATCCCCCTGTATGCAAACACTGTTTTGTTTAAAAAGACCCTGATGATAAGTGTCTCCAGGAAAGGTAGGACACAGACCAACAATCATGACTACCATAGTACAAGTTCCCAAGAACTCACATATACATGAGGGGCACAATTCAGTTTGCTTAATCATAAATGCTTAGTGCTGTCTGAGATGTCTTAAGGTACCTAAAACATGCACAGAGAACTAGCAGATACCAGAGAATCATAGAATGGTTTGGGTTGGAAGAGACCTTTAAAGGTCATCTAGTCCACCCCCCCCTGCCTTAAGCAGGCACATCTTCAACCAGATCAGGTTGCTCAGAGCCCTGTCCAGCCCGACCTGGAATGTGTCCAGGGATGGGGCATCTACCACCTCTCTGGGCAACCTGTTCCTGTGTTTCATCACATTCATTGTAAAAAATTTCTTCCTTGTATCTAGTCTAAATCTACCCTTTTTTAGTTTAAAACCATTGCCCCTTGTCCTGTTGCTACAGGCCCTACTAAAAAGTCTGTCCCTGTCTCTCTTACAAGCCCCCATTAAGTATTGAAGGGACACAATAAGGTTTCCCCAGAGCCTTCTTTTCTCTGGGCTGAACAGCCCCAACTCTCTCAACCTTTCCTCACAGGAGAGGTGTTCCAGCCCTCTGATCATTTTTGTGTCCAGCTCCAACAGGTCCATGTCTTTCTTATGTTGGGGACCCCAGAGCTGAATGCAGTACTCCAGGTGGGGTCTCACCAGAGCGGAGCAGAGGGGCAGAATTCCCTCCCTCGACCTGCTGGCCACACTTCCTTTCATGCAGCTGGGTACGGTTGGCTTTCTGGGCCATGAGCACGCATTGCTGGGACGTGTCCAGCTTTTCATCCACCAGTACTAATTCCTTCTCCTGTATTGATACTGGGGGTTGCCCCGACCCATGTGCAGGACCTTGCACTTGGCCTTGTTGAACCTCATGAGGGTCACAGAGGCCCACTTCTCAGGCTTGTCCAGGTCCCTCTGGATGGCATCCCGTCCCTCAGGCGTGTCAACCGCACCACTCAGCTTGGTGTCGTCTGCAAACTCGCTGAGGGTGCACTCGATGCCGCTGTCTGTGTCACTGATGAAGATAGTAGTACAATGCAGGACCTGAAAGAAACCCTCTCTTTTCCGGAGTAGCAGAAAGTGTACTCCAATAGCAATAGTATCCTCCTCCTTCTGGAGGAGTATGAAGCTCCAACCACTGTGATTCTAGCTTAAGTTTTGGCGTTTTGCCCATTACTGGATTGATCTGTACAGACTAAAAGCACCACCAAATTTAGATGATCAAGTTTTGTGAGCGTACAGGACGAAGAATATTACCAGCACGTGTATACAGAATGTGTATGTGTGTACAGACAGGTGGTGTCTAAGCCTGAGGTGAGACTGATTCTCCTGCAGGCATCTCTGTACAGCTCTACATATAATTGAGCTTTCTAGGCAAGAATTGTAGGCTGAGACTGTAGGAGTTCTCCCCATTACTGACAACAAAGTAGTTTAGTAGGAAACTTCCCACATTCATTCAAACTGACTGATCTTTACTGTTCAAATGTAGGTACTCTTAATTCAAAGATCTCCTCCATGTCAAGAATACCATTAGTGTTCTAATGTAACTGTCTTCCATGTGTGGAACCCATATGCACCCAGGAGAAATCAACATGAAAATATTATCATCTATTTATGCCAAATGATATCTGAAGCGTAACTGTAAATAATATGAGTCTGATGGCATAAGTTTTTTTTGATATTTTCTTATTCATGGTGGGCGAACTAAACCCATGATGTACCTGACACACTGAAAACACATTTGAACAGCACTTTTAAGTTGCAAGTTATTAAACCTGTGTCTGTATGGCATGCGGATATAGTTCTAATAGGACTTATGTGAAGATAAAAAAGCAACCTCTTAGAAAAGGAGTAAGTACATTTTAATTAGAATGAATGTAAGAATAACAGATCAAATATATTGCGTCATGTCTGTTATACAGAAACTGTTGAGGCCTCAAAAAAGTTTCAGTTAATTAAGTTAATCAAGTCAGTGCCTGAACAGACGTAGGAGGTATTAACATGGACAGAAAAGAAAAACGAGAGAATGACCTGCTGTATCTGTCTGTACAAGGAGGTTTCAGATAAATGCATACAATTCACCAGTGCCTTAATTGTTCTAATAGTACAGCACTCAATTCTGTGGTTAAAAAAAGGGGGAAAAAAAGTTTAATGAGCTGTTCCAGCAGAACAAGTAATTGCTTTCATTCTCATTAAAACTAATACATGTTAAGTTCTGCTGGATACAGAAGACTCAGGACTGTACTGTATCAGCTACAAATGCAGAGTTAAAGAGGAACTGCAGCTGAAGCTTTTCTGACATCACTGATAGTGTATGGGCTTTTTTTTTATTTCTGGAAAAAAGAGGACACCATTATGGAATTTATAAGACAAAAAGAAATCATTAACCAACTTTGTAGTTGGCTGTATTCTTTTGCCACTTTTTCTAAGTAAAAGTAGACTAGAATAATTTTATTTCTTAAAAGAAATGCATAGTCGGTGATTTTCACTTTAGTATTAGATTTACCTATTTTTCATGGACTTTCTATCCCTATTAAATGCTGTAACTCATTTCTCAGCTCTTTAACTCATGTGATTTGGAATGAAGAGAGGAGTATTATTAAAACCTTTGGTTTATGTGATAGTAGGTATACGATTATGGTAAGCTAACACTGTCGGACACATATTCTGAAATGGGATTTCAAAACAGTTTGTTTTCCTTCCTCGCTTGAAAGCTGAAAATAGTGTACCTGGGCAGTTGGTTCTAGCATGTAGAATCAGTCTCTGACCTGTCAGTACTGGGGTGGGCTGACACCGTATGGGAGTACACCGCTAGAATTCAACATAGTTTTTAAAAACTGAAGAAATGTCTGTAAAGATATGCCGAAATCAATTTTAAAAGTGTAGTGTAGTACAGTCCGGAATAATCGCTTCTGTAAAGACAGGGATGGGGAAATCTGGCTTAAGAGCTTTCTCTATAAAAGGACTGGGAGTTATCCTGAGTATCTGTGATCTTGCATCATTGAAGTGATCCTGTCATGAAGCAGTGAAATGGTCAACATAGGGTTACTACATACTCGGTATAATTTTTCTATTTTAGCTCTGGTATGATATCATCCGTTCTACCAAGTCCAGTTCTCTGCATTGGATACATGACCAAATTGAGAAATGGAGAAAAATAAATGTTTGAGAACTAAATCTCATAAACATACAGGTTAATGACTGAAATGATTGTAGGATTTTAGTCTAAAGACCTTCAGAATGAGAGCGGATGATAGTCTTCATGACATAAATGAGTGGTACAAAGTGGGGGATAATCTGTTTATCGTATCTATGGTACAGAGGAGAAGTGCTGAAAATGAATTTCAGTAAGAAAGTTTCCAGTTAGACATTGAGCAAAAATTTACAGCAGTAAAGATAATGAAGCACTGCCATAGACTGCCTGGGGAAAGACTGTGGAATCCATCGGGTGGGGGGGGGTGTCTTTAAAAATGTATTAAATAAACATCAGTCAGGAATTACTCCTCCTTGGGTCACGGGGAAAAAACATAAGACTTCTCAAGGTCCTCTCCAGACCTGTTTGTATAAGAAGTCAGTATGAATACTTGATCAAAATTACGTGGTTAACCTCAGCAGGAGAATATATGGAATTAAGGAAAATAAGTAAGAAACAGATGGGAAATACGACTCTGCTTAGAATCTGTGGTTTTATATGTTTAATTTGAGGGATATACTTTTCCTGTGATTCAATGAGTATGTAAGTGTGAATTCTTGTACTTTTTACGTTTGCTGTTCTAATTCTATATATTGGGATGATATATTTTCAAATCACAGTACATTTAGACAGTTTTTTTCATCTTGGGTCTGCTAGGTATTCATTGCCATTTCTAAGTGAAATGACCTAATTTGAGTTTCCAGTGTATTCACTCACTGATACTGTGAAAATATTAAAATGTGATTTTAACTTGCAGTCTGTCCTTGTATTGAAACGGCTGGATGTAGCTGAATATACCATCTCACCAACACAGTGGAATGAAGTGATACAGGTTTAGCAATACCAAGCGTCCAAGACTGAAGGTTCAGGAGTTCTGTCGTGATTTTTGTCACTGACTTAAGGTGGGAGTGCCTGCACGGTCCACCCTTGAAAAATGCCACGGATGACACCACCTGTTATGTTGTGGGTGTAAACAGTCTGTTCAGGTCCAATATACAAAACGGTCTGGTGCACATTTGCCCAAAACTGGTTGTCTCAGACTGAAAAAGCACCATGATCACCCCAGGTGATCGTGTTTAAAATGGAATTGGCCATCAGCTTCTGGGTTGGTTGTCTGTGCCCAGGTGCTGGCAGCAGGGGGTCTGCAGGGATGACCTCTGTGAGGAGCGGCCAGGGCTGCCCCGTGCCGGACACAGCCAGTTCCAGCCGGCTCCAACCCACCCACCGCCAGCAACGGCTGAGCCCCTCGGCCAAGATGGTGGCGCCTCTGGGACAACGTCTGTAAGAAAGCAGAGAAAATAGCAGAGCACAGAGAGAACTGAGTGAAAAAAACCCCCACAGAACCCCACACCCCACAAAACACAACTGTGAGAAACAGCCCATTCAGGACCCGACACTGGAGAAGGTGGATGTTCTTAGAAGGGAACTGCAGCCCGCGGAGAGCCCACGCTGGAGCAGGGAAAAACAGGAGGAGGAAAAAACAAACTTACGGTCTAACCGTAACCCCCACTGCCCATCCCTCTGTGCTGCTCATGGAGTGGGGAGGATGCAGAGGAGTCCGGCATGAAGGAGTGCATTTGAGCCTGGAAAATGGGGGTATGGAGGAAAGTTGTTTTCATTTTGTCTTTCTTCCTCAACATCCAAGTCTATATTACTTTTCAATAAATTAAATTCATTTTCTCCAAACTGAGTCTGTTTTGCCCATAACAGAAGTTGGTAACTGATTTCCCTGCCTTTATCTCAAGCTAGGAGCTTTTCCATCTTATTTTCTCCCCTTGTCCCACTGAGGAAGAGGAGAGAGAGAGAGGCTGGGTGGGCACCTGGCAGCCAGTCAAGGTCAATCCACCACGGCCATATTAAACGTTAAGCAGGGAATTACCAAGAGATGCAAAAAAATGAGTGAACCTGAAAACAAACGTGGAAATTTGTAAAAGGTGGGATGAGAGCTCTTGGCGTGGGATGAGGAGCAGTGACTGGACGCTGCAGCCTTCACCCAGCCAGCAACCCAGGGCGCAGGAGCGGCATGGGTGCACGACTTCGCAGGGTGCGTGCGGGGCTGCGTGAAGCTCCTGCCCACGACGGGTCCTTTAGCTGGGCACGGGCAGCGGCAAGGACGCACGCTGGGTTGGAGCAGCCACATCTCCCCAGGAGGGTCTGCACGTGGAGAGCCTGCACCCACACGTTGGGGTAGGGGGAATGTGTAAGCCACGTTGGTGGCGTTTGTATATAAATGTGTGTGTGTGGCTGTAATCTTCTGGGATCAGTTATATAAGGGTGTTTAGCACACAATAGGTATTCAGTAGCGGTTTGTAAGTGAAAGTACTGCTGATTATCTGCTATATTATTGATATTGAATCTGAATATATAGTTCATTGATTGCTGGTTAATTACATAACATTAATAAATGGATGACTCAATCCTGATTAGATTTGAACTCCGTGAAGTGAGTTTAAATTGAACTGCTGAGCAGTTTTTCCCAGCAACAGCTTACTACTGGTCTTTTGGTAAGGCTAATGTGCAGATCCATAAAGCGTTATAGGTGCCAAACTCTACTCGCAGAAACCACACTTAATTGTTAAGTATTTTCCACAAAATTTCCTTACACGCCTAGATTTTTTTTTTAGTGGATGTGTCTATTAGGGTGGAATTTTATTGCCTAAAAATAAGTGTTTACTGGCAGGCTTCGATGTCATCCTAGGTGACTAAGCTTCTGTTATAGTCAGTAGAATCTAATCAATCTAGTCAACAGTGACTAAGTTTCTAAAAAGAAATTAATCTGACTAACCACTAGGGACTTGATTATATGGGCATACTAATAGTATTTGAAGTGACCTGTGGTCTCCCAGCTGTCTTCCAGCTGTCATTCCACAAAGGCGTGTTCTCACATAGGTTCTGTGTCATTCCTACCAGAACTGTATTAATGCCTTAACTGTCCTACTGAGTTCTATTTGAGAATAGATGTCTGTCTGTCAGGAGCTGAGTGACGATAGAGGTGTTTATTTTAGGAGGAGCTAATTTCTTCTGTTAACTAAGCACGTGCTGATTCCATTAGAATTTATATATATAATATATTTATATATTTAGAACATGTATAGGTACTTATATGTGGACTCCTAAAAATGGGTATTTTAATTTGTAACTAAATCCCACCCTGTGTGTCAGGTGCTCAACAGCTATCTCAGCCAAAGGCAATTTTGTAATCTGTAAATTAGACACATATAAATTAAAGTTTTGTCTTCAGCTTTCTTGTAAACCTGAGCTTTGTAATCAGAGCTCTTCAGGTAGGACCGTTTCAAATCCCACAGTTTCAACTTTGTAGGGGCCAGCTAAGCTACCCTGCCATCCAAACAAAAAATCATCCTCATTGCTGGACTGTAGTATCAGAACGACTATTATTATTCACTTTCAACTCCTATGAATTTTGCATTTCTGGTTGCAGAGTGCTGTACCTCAACTAAGAGGAAGGAGCTTAATTTTGTTCTAGTTTTGGCTTGCATTAAAGCACACTGCTGGCCATCAGTCCAAATCTCTTCAGACCAAGATCAACTCAGGTTTCCACTTCCCAGCCAAATTCTGTAATCAAGAGGCTGTTTTGCCAAAAGGGGCAGCTGCTCCCTGCAGGAATAGGGTTCAGGCGGTCGACATCAGTCCCTTTCTCCTGTACGTTCGGTTCTTATTTTTATGTTCTCATTTTTCATCCTGTGTTCTGTGAATCCCACTCCAACTTTTTCCCCACAGGCTTCTACTTCTGTACTGTGAAATGCCCTTCCAGAACTAGATGTTTATTTTTTGTATACTGTGGTGATGCATGTCGTAGTTCCTACAACCCTTTGACAGTCTGGCTCTTGATCTTTTCTGGCCAAATTCAGCTCTGTGTAGGTTGCTGCAGTTTCAGCAAATTAAGCTACTTGACTCCAAATCTTCTTTCTGTACACCTGGAATGGAGAAATCAATTTCTAATTCCCAAGATTACTTAGAAGATTAATTAGTTATTGTTGTTGCAATCCTCTGAAGATTAAAATACTACATGAAGGGAAGTATTATCATATAAATGCTCTTCCTGAAAATGTTAGCTACATTTTGTTGGATGAATGTGGAAGCTTTCTCTTTTTTTAACCTGTTTCAGTTTGTTGCTTGTAGGTTGTTTTCTTCTTT
Organism: Pandion haliaetus; assembly: GCA_013401275.1. NCBI lineage: Eukaryota > Metazoa > Chordata > Aves > Accipitriformes > Pandionidae > Pandion > Pandion haliaetus. The sequence continues at coordinate 50,982 of VYZV01004250.1, read as the reverse complement.
TTTCTTTTTTTCCCCGAGAGTAGAAAGTGTTTCACAGCGTAATTGAATTTCCCATCATCTGGAACATAAAGGCTTCTAGGTAAATATAAACAAATGTTACTATTTTTTTTTTAACCTTTCTTTTTTTCTGAAGCCATATTGAATACATCATTGGGATTTGTCTTGTTATAATGGTTTTTACTGTAGGTAGAGGTAAATCACTGTCTCTTGTCCACTATAGGTCAAACTAGTTCGAGGCACCTTTCCCGAGAGATTCATTTGCATGCAGAAACTATGTCCTTGTCACTTTGTGGAATACATTTTCAAACAAGCATGGTTCTCACCAGATAAATGACACTTTATGAAATCACAAAATGTGCCTTAAACGGCATAATGGCTTTAAAAGATTTTAGTTAGCTATTTGGCAAATCAACAGATGTAGAGTATCATCGAGCATGCATAATTTATCTACTAACAATAGTGTCTGTACTTTTTAAGAGCTCGTAACACTGCCTTGTACTTGTGCTTTAATACACCATTGATTGTAATCCTAACGGTTTCTAAGAGCTTTATACACAGAATTCTCAAAACAATGAAATTCTAAATAAAATAATGTATCCAGTTTTATACCAACCATATAACGTCATTCGTTATTACTAGCTACAATTAAGAAGCTTCAAAAGAGCTATATTATTAATATCAGACAATAAACAATAGATTCGTTTATTCTGTAATATTTTAAAAATTACATAAACTATTTAAATATTCTGATGACAGCTTAAAATCTCCTTTTATCTGAGAGCAAGAAACAGCAGGAACTTCGCAAATCCTTCTAGAGCACTTCCTGGAGCCACCAGGGTATCTAATGTAGTGGTGCTCAAACCATTATCATTTTACACCATTTTTCTATTCTCATTTATTTATTTGTTACCAGAATTTGCTCTAGAGCAACCTATAACTGCTTTCCCTGAATCCGCTTTTTCTTCTTTCTTCCCAGAAGAGGTTAAAGATACAGGGGTGTGCTGGCATCTGTTTCCTAAATATCTGGTATCCTTTGATATACTTGAAAGCGTCTTAGAGCCATGAGACAAAGACAAATGTGACACAGGTCCCGATCAGATAAATTTCCCTCTGAAGTGGCATCTGGAAGCTAGACAGGTTACTGAAATGGCACGACGTGTCTGTTTTGAGGCAGGTGAATCACATCCAGCTTGGATTCAGTTCAAGATTAAAGCATCCACATTTATATTTCCAACTGTCTGAAACTTCTGTGTGCACTAGCTTTCTAAACCCCATTGCAATCATTACACGTGTCCTCAGCACAGCCCATGGAACTTGGGAAGCAATTTACTTCATTCAAAAGTAGTCCTCCAATGCCTGAATCAGTTGTTGGGACTGGCATTCAATGTCACTTGAAACGTGCTGGGGTATCCCACCTGACCGCCAGCTGCCATTCCAGAAGACCTGTGCCCCACGCGTGTCATACATACTCTAGAGAGTCTCAGCTGGCACTAGGTCCCTATGTTTGGGCAACCGAATCCTGATCTGATCGGCGCTTAGTGAAATAGTTCTGGCTGATCAGTGGAATACACTGACTAGATTGACTAGGTTTACATTGACTGGCTTGTTCACTCACAAGTAGACACACACTTTGAGAGACATCATGTGCTATCGTAACCTGGAGTTGGAGTGGTCCTGTAGAGGCTTTGATTGTGTTAAGAGAGCCCTCTAGTTTGTAGCTTATAACTCAGGTAGGCATTATATCTACAGAGGAACAGTCATGTAAGAAAGAAAAATCTGCTTCCTATGTAGAAGACACCTATTTGTATCACTCTTCATTAGATGGTCAGCGCTGACTGACATGAAGCATGGCTGCTGTTGAGAGTTAAGCTATTTCTGCCTATTTAGGAGTTAGTTACCCCATAGGATATGGATACAGGAAGTCACTGAGGTGCTTCTGTAACTTGTTAATTCTCTCTTGTAGCCTCTGCCTTTTGGAACATTTTGGAGATTTGAATTGCTGCTACCACTGCTTACTTCCTTCCCCACTGTGACCCTGAGGCTAAATCCTAGATATTTCCATCCTCCAATTCCCGTCACCTGATCTGTACCCTGTCCAGATCAAATAAATACCCAGGAATGACTGACATACTGTTAGTGAGCAATGAGTATTACCTCCTGATAAAGGTGTGAAGAACCAATGTTTAAAGCCTCCTTGACATATAAACTTAAACCGGCTTCTGTGCTTCGGATAGTAATTTTAAACCTGTGAACTTCTGGAGTACCCTACAATTCTGCTGCTCTCTCAAACAGCAAGAAAAAGGACATCCATATTCTCCATACTCTAGATTTCTCTTCATTTTATATCTCCCCGTGTTCCACTGGCAAAATTCCTTTCAGAATGAAAGCTGCAAGAATTTGCACGTTGCCTTCATATGCCAATTATGCAAAGCACGCATACAAACCAAGTACTTGATCTTTCACTCGGTGTTTCAGCTTCTGATCGCCCTTAAGAGACATTTAGACTTTCAGGCCACCCTTTCCACTAAAGACATTAGTAATTCTCTCCTGCCTGCCCTCCTGAGGTTCCTCTTTCAGGGAGAAGGCAATAACAACAGAAACTGTGGAACTTGTGCATATTTACCCTGACTTGGTGTCACCTTTAAATGGGTAGCTGATTTTTTTT